>CAIGQQ010004837.1:8918638-8930321 GCA_903798035.1 Danio albolineatus
AGTAGAATATTTTGAAAAAGGAAATAGTACAGGAAGTATAAAACAAGTAAAAGCAACGACAGTAATATTTTGCTAATCAGCTAACGTTACAATGACATAAACAGCTGACGTTAGCTAGCTGGAAAACCACTTAAACCCCAAATTAACCGCTTTTAAACTTTTCGTCGACTTCAGAAATCCCTTCACAACAACATTAATCTTTAAATAATATCATTCTGATGTGCAGTAACACTTTATAAATGCAAAACAGCACGCCATTCACCTTACAATCCTTAGCTGAGAGACTGACGACGAACCGCTTCTGTCACAATCCGACATTCCTCTTCCGCGCGCAACGAGATTCCCGGCTCGTCATTTGCTACAGCGGATGAGAAGGCGACAATCTTATTGGCTCTTAGTGCTGTCGATCACTAAATACGAAACCCTATTGGTTGGCTGACATTAATGTAAACAACCGTTTTCGGACTACGTATCCCAGGGTACACCACAGTCACACAATTCGAAAAGTAAGTGGAAATTCTTTGAGAAATATCATACTATACGAGACGTTTACAAAAATGCTGTGGTTATATTCGTATGTGTATTGTCTTAGCATTTTAAATAGCGTATATTTTGTTACAATAGTTAGCTAAATGACCGTTTAATCGCGTGGCAACGTAATCACGCGACTGTTAGAATACTGCTCAAGCTCGCCTAACATACAAACACTGTCGTTACTAATTTGCTGTATCTTTATTCAGATTCATGGATCGTACAGTATGACGAATCTCCACCTGCGTTCCTTGTTTTTATTGAGCAGAAGAGATTTGCATCAGCTATGAGATCAAGGTAGGTTTGGTGTCAAATCCCATCAGAATAAACTGGATTACATCGGGTTAATGTAAAACACTTTGACACTTTCTCAGTGGTGCAGCCGTTTTCACAAGACATAATCCGTTTCCACCGGATCCTCCATTGTCCAAGAGCCACTACAGTCCATCTAGGTCCAGAAAAATCCCAAAGCAACAAAAACGGCTGGTGAGAGATGTGGCTTTTCATTGCACTTTTTATATTTCTGATCATGTTTGAGGATTTGCATTGGGTTCAGTTATAATAGTTGATTGTACTTTTTGTATTTATGCATTAAAACCTGTATATGCATCCCAGAATGCAGTTCTCCTGACATAAAAATCAGTCAGTGACGTATTAGTTTACTTGAAAGTGTTTCTGGTTTTAGCCAAAGTAAGCAAATGGTGTTGATTTTAAACTTTTTTGTGACTTTTTTTATATTATGTCAACAACCATAAGTTAAAGATATTGCTAAAAAAATATAAGTACTTAATCTTTTCTAGTAGGGCTGATATTGGAAAAAAATTACTGCAATTTATAATGAGATACAGTTTCACCAGATGACACCAGATGATGATTTTGTAGGGTTGCGAATGTGCATAAAATATAATGTTTAAACAACAAGAAAAGTTAATCACAACCGATCAAAGAAGAGACAAATGAAATGATTTTGGAGAATGTGAGAGGAACAGAAGTTAAATAATGTAAATGACACTATATCGTAATAAATATATTAGGCATGGGCCGGTATAAGATTCTTTACGGTATGATGGTATTGTGTTTACTGCTCCAAAATATATTATTTTTTAATGTCTGGCTAAAAAACAAAACCTTTTTCTCCTTTGAACACAATATATTTTATTTTGAGAAACATTTAAAATATTTTGGAACAGTAAATATGTCAGACTAAATAATTCAAGTGAATCATTGACTTACACATACTCTAAAAATGGTATAGCAAAAAGATTGGGCGGTATGAAAACCTTGACTTTTCCAAACCGCGGTATACCTTGAAAACGGTTATCATCACATGCCTAAATTCTATATTATTCAATTAATCTTTTTTGCTACAAATGTTTTTTTTTGTGCTCATATGTTAAAATGTACTGGAAATGCTTACACGGTCACAGGCCTTAAAAACAAATGCAAATAATAAAAAAACTTTACTTTAAGGATAAAATTGGAAATTAGCCCACTATGTTTTGTACTGTAATGTGTGGTCAACTATAGCATGTCTGGTCAACTATTGTCTAAACATTGCAGATCGTGTGATGTGACTATTGTGGATTAACACATGGCAATATCAGATGCTGAAACGATATATCATGCAGCTCTATTTTTATTAAACTAGTTTTCTATTTCAAAGAGTCCTCTTTTGAGCTGCATTAACAAGTGATCTGTATATTTCACACCATCAAAGCAGGAAAGTGGAACTCACGATGATAAGGTTTTTAAAATGAATATACTTGTGATCTCTTTGCAGGCCTTGAGTCCAGTCAGATTCGCTGAACCACCCAGTTCTCCAGATCCCCCTCAGACAGCATCTTTAAGAAAAAAGGAGCAGATCTTTCATGAAAGATCACGTAGTGTGGTTCTCTGCCCTCCTTCATCTACTGAATGCCACCTGAGCTTCTCAGAGTCCTGGCCTTCCACTGACCTCAGTTGCTCTGCTGACAACACTAACATTTCTCCCTGCTCTGAAGCTCAATCAAAAGCCATCAGAAACATGGTTGGACCGGAGACAAATGGATCCAAGGAACCATCAGTTCTTGCAAAGTAAGAGCAAATTGTTGGGCTCTGTTGGCAATATACCATTTAAATATAACGTTATAATCTGACCCTGAAAGAATGTTTAAATAAATGGAAAACATTTAGCATATAGCATAAAATACTATTCATTTCAAATTAAGAAGTTTTTTAAATATAAAGAGGTCAGATAATTTTTTAAAATGAAATTATTACCTTTAATTAAGCAAGGATGCATTTTATCTATTAACTTAACTTAATTTTATTTCTAGAGCGCTTTCAACCAGCCACAACGGGTACCAAAGTGCTGTACATAAAAACACAAAAAACATGTAAACAAGTAAGGGGACAAAATAAATAATCTCACAATAATACACATCATTCCAAAGTCTTGGAGCTGTTACTGAAAAAGCTCTATCACCTCGACATTTCAAGCGTGATCAGAGCCAGATAAAGTCGATCCTTAGAGTGAAGAGATCTCACGGGTTGGTGTATGCTAAATAGCTCTGAAATATTCTCAGGGGCCAGGCCATGGAGGGATTTAAAAACATACAACAGTACTTTGTACTGAATTCTAAACTGGATTGGTAACCAGTGTAGGGAAACCAGTACAGGTGTAATGTGCATGAAATTGAAGACCTTCCCATTTCTTTTATTATTTTTTTATTTAAATGATTTATTTCGGGCAGCACGGTGGTGCAGTGGGTAGCACAATCGCATCACAGCAAGAAGATCGCTGGTTCGAACCTCGGCTTTTCCTCGGAATCTCAGAATTTCTGTGTGGAGTTTGCATGTTCTCCTGTGTTCGCGTGGGTTTCCTCCGGGTGCTCCGGTTTCCTCCTCAGTCCAAAGACATGCAATACAGGTTAATTGAATATGCTAAATTGTCCATAGTGTATGTGAGTGTGTGCAAGAGTGTGTGTGTGTGTGTGTTTCCTAGTTATGGGTTGCAGCTGGAAGGGCATCCGCTGCGTAAAACATATACTGGATAAGTTGGCGGTTCATTCTGCTGTGGCGACCCCTGATTAATAAAGGTACTAAGCCGAAAAGAAAATAAATGAATGATTTATTTCTGTTTAAAATAAATGCTGTTAGGGGCGCCACGGTGGCCTAGTGGGTAGCACGATCGCCTCACAGCAAGAAGGTCGCTGGTTCGAGCCTCGGCTGGGTCAGTTGGCATTTCTGTGTGGAGTTTGCATGTTCTCCCCGCGGTTGCGTGGGTTTCCTCCGGGTGCTCCGGTTTCCCCGACAAGTCCAAAGACATGCGGTATAGGTGAATTGGGTAGGCTAAATTGTCCGTAGTGTATGAGTGTGAATGTGTGTGTGTGTGTGTATGAATGTTTCCCAGAGATGGGTTGCGGTTGGAAGGGAATCCGCTGCATAAAAAATATGCTGGATAAGTTGGCGGTTGATTCCGCTGTGGCGACCCCGGATTAATAAAGGGACTAAGCCGACAAGAAAATGAATGAATGAATGAATAAATGCTGTTAGTCTAAACTTTCTATTTATATTATATTAAGCAGTACAACTAATCAAACAAATCATCAGAATGATTTCTGAAGAAATGGAGACTGAAGTATGCTGACACTTCAGCTTTGACTTTGAAAAAAAACTAAAAAAAAAATTGTTAAATTGTAATAAATTATTTTACATAATTTTTTACTGTATTTTGATTAAACAAATACAGCCTTGCTGAGCATAAGAGGCTTTTATGACCATTTAAAAAATGCTCAGTATCTTTATCTTTATTTGCCTTTTTACAGGGCAATTATGCAGCGTTTATCTTACAAATAGACAGGCTTACAATAAAATCTTGTCAAAACAACATTAAAGATAGAAATAAAAGACGATACTTTTAATACCACAGAAAATGCATGAGATTTTTACATCTGTAGCTGGACTTTCAGTAAGCATTCAGTCATTTCATTCCCCATTTGATATGCATTAATCCATGTATTTGGATATCAACAGTAGCTTACCTCTTTTAATGGAAAACTGTAGTACCATTGCCACATGTGGTTACACATCATCCTCAGACACTCTTTCCGAAGCAGCTAATGTTTACTGTAATGCCTTGTTGCTATTTTGCTTAATGACATCCGTCTTGCAAATGCATTCTTGAAGGTACATTGAACGCTTTCGGTTTGGAAAGCCACAGAGTCGAGAGGAGAGGCAGCACCAGATGGCTGACGGAGCAGTAGATGAGCCATTTTGGTGGATGTCCACATCTCCTCCATCCAGTTCAACACCAACACAATCTTCAGAGAAACATATCAGAGGTTTGCAGACCCATTAAATATAGGCCTCTGCTAATTTGTATTGAAGGATCGTGGATAGATAATATAAAGTAATTTAGTTCATAAATTAAATTAAAGTTGTTGTTTTTTTGTATATAGAAGCACTTGACCTCATGAATGATGATCCTGAAATCAGCCAGAGCCCAATCTCAAAGCCTCGGCATGATGAAACTTCAATGTCTCCAACCAGACACATGCTCAACCTCAGCCTGCTGGTGGGTGTCACATAAAACTGATTTCTCATAACTTAATTTTTTACACATTTTATGGGGAATTATAGTTTGTTATGTTGCTGAAGGGCTTACATATGATGGCAGTCAGCGTTGCCAGGTTTGCACTCCTGAAAATGCAGGTTGTGGGTTGCTTTTTTTTCCCGTGGCTGCTTTCGTAAGATGCCACTTCTCCTAATTTTTTTTTCTCGCAAATGCATAAATAAAGGTAAATAGTTTCATAATAGGCATTGATTTTAGAATATATACCTGCATGGGCGTTGCTAGGCCTATTTTAGGGGGCCCTATATTTCTACTTAGCCCCCCCTAAAACTTTTCTGATTAGCTCATAAACTGTAAAGCAAATTATCATCTCTGTCCCCTAAAATTTGATACTGTATGTAGACGGCATGCAGAATTCCGCTCCGCCACGACTTTCGTTTTTATTTGATCAGTAAACCACAGCTGTGCAGAGCGAGAGAACAAGGTGTGTGTTTATCCATAAATTGTTATAAAATATGCTTATTTGTAGTTGTTTGCTATGGGTACTTTCACTAGTACCCCAATGTCATGTAGGAGCAATCGGGTTTCCAATATACTGTTTTCTCAGTGCTCACTTCATAATCACAGCTGTTTCCTCCAGCGAAAATATAATTCTTAATGAACATTTTACTATTATACCATTATTACCTACCATTATAAAACGCATTACAGTGCATGTGGCATTATCTATACCACAGTCATGCACAGAAAGGATTAAACACAGTGACAGAACCACTTAGTGAATGCACTCAACTCTCAGAGTCACTGACAGAGATAGAAACATTATGTGTTATCTTGTATAAAAAAATATTTCCTATTGTAATGTTATGATTCAGTTCGTGAAATATGTGAATTAGTTTAAATATATATGTATTTATATTTATGCTGTTTAATTAGAAAAGTGGCAGTTTTATTTATTAAATGCATGGAAACAAAAATTGTACTTCAACATATAAAGTGGCTTTTACTACAGTAAAAAGGTTTGTTGAGCCTATTTGGCTCATTCAGATCTCAAATGACTGTGCATGTCTATACAGTACAGTGAATTACTTACAACCCTACCATATTGTGTATTCATTCATTCATTCATTCATTCATTTTCTTGTCGGCTTAGTCCCTTTATTAATCCGGGGTCGCCACAGCGGAATGATCCGCCAACTTATCCAGCATTTGTTTTACGCAGCGGATGCCCTTCCAACCACAACCCATCTCTGGGAAACATCCACACATTCTCATTCACACGCATACACTACATACAATTTAGCTCACCCAATTCACCTGTACAGCATATCTTTGGACTGTGGGGGAAACCGGAGCACCCGGAGGAAACCCACGCAACCACGGGGGGAGAACATGCAAACTCCACACAGAAATGCCAACTGACCCAGCCGAGGCTCGAACCAGCGACCTTCTTGCTGTGAGGCGAACGTGCTACTCACTACGCCACCGTGGCGCCCATCATTTTGTGTATTACTAATAAATTACTTATAAATACATTAAGGTTATATTTACATATATATACTGTATATAGGAGGAGCTGAGCCCCCCTAAAATGAAAATCCTGGCAGTCCAAAAAACCCTGCAAGTTTTTTTATTATTTTATTGGACATACAAAATCTAAATACAACAAAATGACATTCAGCTTTACAAATTGCGTATCAAATGTGGAAGGCTCAACACAAGAGTGCCGTATTAAGTCCAAAAAAAGAATATACAAAAAAATAAATACAAGAGTGTAAAGGTTACAAATATCATCCAAAAAACAACAACATATAAAACAGACATCGGTTATAGCAAGTTATATAATACGAAAAAAAATAATAATAATTTGTGCTCATTTTAGCCAGGGCATCCAAAAAAGTTTATAGTTCTATTGTGGAGGGGTAAACTGCTGCACTGTCATGCATGCGGAAAATCAGTCAGTATTTTAACACTGCATCTACAACTATGTGTAGTATCACAAACCATCAGAGACGATATGGTAAACATTTCTCTTTGATGGAATCTTGCAATTGATCATGATTAGACAAAGAAAAGAAAGGAAATTGGCCAACTTTTCATTCCTTTTGGAAGTTTTGAGCTGTCATTTGGCTAGATAATATCCTTGGACCTGGCAACCCTAGCTTGAGTGTGTTGAAGTGTATTTATGAAGCAAATGAAACTATAGAGGTAAATGAGAGGAGACCTTTTCTGTTTCAAGATGTTATTATGCAGGAAGGTGAATGACTATTGCCATCTAGTGGTGGTAGCTGGAAAAATGTCCTCCATGATGAGGGAGAGCCGGGTTGTATGAATATTTATTCAGCTATAATCCATTTAAGTTGGTCAAAAGTGACAGTAGCAACATTTGTAATGTTAAAATGGCTTGAGTAAATTATTCTGAAAAATATTTCATGGTTTCCCTTGAAAGAATAAGCAAAGTGTTCAATACTGAGAATAATAATATAAAGTTAGCACTACATCAGCAAATTAGATAATGTGGCACTAAATACAGGAGTAATGGTTCTACAATTCCAGCTTTAGAGTAAATTACATGTTAAAAATGGAGATATTTATTTTTAATTAAACATTATTAAAAAACAATTAATAGACAAACTTACTAAACAGCTAATCACAAGCTAATGTAAACCCAAACTTTACTTGACCTGATTTCTAGCATGTTGCACAGGTCATGTACATTGACACTTTTATTGGAAGCAACTACCGAGCATTAGAAGGAATTAGAAGTTATCAAAAGAACAAAAATATGTCAATAATGTCTTTATTCATAGGTAGTCTGATTGAGTATGCAGTTTTTTACTGTATGGAGAAAGAGAGAGTTTATTACAATGTCAAATTAAGCTTGTTTTTTTTTTTTGCAAAGTGGATAAATCAATAGTTTAAAAGGCAATGTTAATGTTACTAGATTAAAGTCTTTTTATATAAATATACACACGAAGACAGAAAAGAGAATTGATATGAGTGTTAGTAGGCCTGTCATGATATCTATTTTTTGTTGTATGATATATTGCACCAAAACATATCGCGATAAACAACAATATTTTCATTTTAAGACCATTTTAGGCCACTCATTATATAATGCCAGAATGGCAATATAATAGCATCATAACGCAAGTACACTCTTCAAAAGAACAAATCATATTTTATTCTTAAGAATATTTAATTTAATTTAGTCATTTTAATAATTTAATGACTAGGCATTGGAATCAGAATGTGAAAATGCATATCCAAAACAAATAATAATAAATGTTAACAAAAAAATTAAAAATGCAAGGTAAAAAATAACAGAGGCTGCGATATCTGCTACCAGATCAGAAATATACTTTAATATACCACATCAAATCTACCACATCAAAATATACTTTTGTCATGATAAATACTATAGTGTTTTTAACCACACTGACACTGACACCTCTAATACTGTAGAGATAGAGAGGTTGCGTAATCAGCTAAAATGTTGCAAGAATTGTTTTTTACAAATCGGCGATATATATTGCATCATAAAAATTATTGAGGTCATGTCCATGTATTGTGCGATAAGGCAAGGCAAGGCAAGTTTATTTATATAGCACATTTCATACACAGTGGCAATTCAAAGTGCTTTACATAAACAGGAATAAAATTGAAGTATAAGAAAATAAAAACAAATAAAAAACAGATAAAAACAGATTAAAATGAGTTAAAACAAGTTATAAAAGAAAGAAAGATAAGTCGATATATTGATTAATGTGACAGGCCTAAGTGTTAGTATTAAAAAGTGACCGTGTTCAGACCAGAGAAGGGACAGTATTGCAATGCTTTGTTTAACTTTCATGTTACATTATAAGAAATGTCTTTGCATTAAAGCGAAAGAACGCACTTATACATAATCAGACCACTTGATATAAAGTGATGTCTGCTGAATATCAGATAGTATGTCTTTATAAGTTGTTATGCAACCCTTGGCTCAGATTCACCGGTGGTCCTGTCCTCAGCATGATTTAACACAACTGGTGGAAACTATCCCTGCTTGCCCTTAAATGTCAAGACTGGTCATAAAGCCATGCACATATAGTCAAGTGACCGTTATCATTGGCCGTGGTATTATTATTGCAAGTAAACTAAAGGATCTCCACCACACATTTTATTCCAGACTGAATTATGTGAATCGTCTCACTGTGATCAAGAAGAACCGGAGATACAGCAGCTACAGGAGCGAGCCAGCCGTTTACTGCAGAGGAGGTTAGATCCTGTAAACACACACTCGCTCATGAGGGGAAATGGCATTTCACAATGATAAATGACCAACAACGTGATCTGTTTCCGGCATGAATGTCAGAACTGAATGTTCAAGCGTGAAAGACCACAGGGGAGTTTTGGACATTGATGCTAATAATAAGACAGGTTGTCGTATGATCATCACCAAAACTACAATCATTTCATTAAAATATAATAATAATAATAATAATATTAATAATATATTTTATTTAAAGGCGCCTTTCTGGCAACTCAAGGACACCATACAATGAATCAAGAGCAATAAAATGCTAAGAAAAATAATATGAAAAATACACAACAATAGTACAGGTACAGATTAAACATTAAAAGCCATCTTAAATAGGTGGGTTTTGAGTTTTGATTTGAATAATGTGAGGGAGTCAATGTTTCTGATGGCAGGTGGTAGTGAGTTCCAAAGCTGGGGAGCAGAGCGGCTGAATGCTCTATTGCCCATGGACGACAGCCGAGCAGAGGGAACAGACAAGTGAAGGGAAGAAGAAGATCTCAGGGTGCGAGAGGGAGCAGCAATGTGGATGAGGGCAGACAAATACGGAGGGGCGAGATTGTGGATGGCTTTGAATGTTAACATTAAAATTTTAAAATCAATTCGAAAATGAACTGGTAACCAGTGAAGCTGCTGCAGGACAGGGGTGATGTGATGAGAAGAAGGGGTTCTAGTGATGATACGGGCAGCTGAATTCTGGACCAACTGAAGTTTACAGAGGGATTTATTAGTGAGGCCAAAGAGAAGGGAGTTGCAGTAATCTAAACGAGATGTGACGAGGCTATGGACGAGAACAGCAGTGGCGTGAGGGGTAAGAGAGGGGCGGAGACGATTGATGTTGCGTAGGTGGAAGTAAGCAGACCGGGTGATATTATTGATGTGAGAATCAAAAGATAGGGTGCTATCGAGGATGACACCCAGACTCTTGACCTGTTTAGAGGGATAAATGGAACAATCATCAATAGAAAGAGCAAGGCTGTCAGTTTTGGAGAGTGTTGATTTGGTACCAACAAGCAAAACCTCAGTTTTTGAACTGTTTAATTTGAGAAAATTAAGAGAGAGCCAAGATTTGATTTCTGCTAAGCAGACTGTAAGGGATGTAGGTGGAAAACAAGAAGAGGGTTTGCCAGAAAGATAGAGCTGGGTGTCATTCGCATAGCAGTGGAACTGTATGTTATATTTACGGAGAATATTACCAAGGGTAAGGAGATAAATGATAAAAAGCAGGGGTCCCAGGACTGAGCCGCAACAAAATATGGTTGATTTATGTGATAATGGGAAATATTATTACAACTCCACTAAATGTTTCAACGGTTTTTATCTTCACATATATTTTAAAATACAATTATTCCTGTGATAAATTAATGGTAATAATAACAATGATAGTAATAGCAATACATTTAATTTACAGTGCGCTTTTTTCTCAGTGCTTACTTTTTAAAGGAATAATTCCTGGAACAAAGCCAGGAAATAAAAGTCACCATGACTGACGTACACCACACAATTTCAGTTTTCCCGGAACATGACGTCATTAAACGGCGATAGCGCAAACAAAGGGCATCACATTTCTGAAGAGTCTTTAATTATTTTGTACCATAATGCAATAGGTCAGTCATGGATAATAAAAACATGTTGCTACAAACAGGAATCATATGAACAATCACTATTCAGTTCACTTCACTGAAAAAATAAATAAATTAAATTACTCACTTAGTCTAATCTTCAAGAAGAGCCCACAGTTACCTCTTCTGTTATGTTTTCTGGCTGATTTGCCTTCTTTTCATCTTCTCAAGATCTCGTTTGATCATGCTCATTATCAGATTTACTCGTGGTTTTGAATAATGAAAATAAGATTGACTGTCTCTTTGCCATTTTGAAAATATAAATATTATTTAGGTATTTTGTGTGTTTTAGGTATTTTATGAATGAAGAGGATAGGGTTGTGATCATTATGCACAGTAATTGGATTGAATGAAGAGCCAATATAAACTTCAAAGTTGTTGAGGGCCAGAGCTTCCTTTTCAATTGTTGAGGATGCTTTTTGATATTTTTGGCCAATTTTTTTTTATTTATTATTTTTTTTTTTTTTAGAAAAGTAACACAAAAAGCACAAATTAAACCTTATTGACCTAAAGCAGATGCATAAAACTAGAGCCAGAGCTTCCTTTTCAATTGTTGAGGATACTTTTTGATATTTTTGTCCATTTTTTATTTTATTATTTTTTTTATTTTATTTTTTAGAAAAGTAGCACAAAAAGCACAAATTAAACCTTACTGACCTAAAGCAGATGTATAAAACT
>CAIGQQ010004837.1:8930331-8952127 GCA_903798035.1 Danio albolineatus
TACTCTCCCCATTTCAAGCCCCAGCGTCTCCAGACTACAGCCTGATGTCATTCGAGAGCAACCAGACCTCGATGTCCATCCCAAAACCCTTCGCCAGAGCTCCAGTAGAACTGTCACAAACAATCTGGCAGCTTCTTCTCAATCACAGCAGCAACAACAACACCGCAAACAAATCAGACCACGAGCCAGCTTCCCAGAAAGCACAGCAGAGCAGCTCAGGCCACAGAGATCATCTTCTCCGTCTCCACAAACATCTGACAGCACAGAGGAGCGCTGGCCAAACCTGAAGGAGAAGAACGAGACTGCGGGCAAAAGAAAGACTGAGCATGAGAGACGAGAGAAGACGAATGCACCTTCAAGCCAAAAGAAGAAATCTGAACGGTACTTTATATTACTGTTAAAAAAGTCTTTATTTTCAGAATATTTGATTTAAATATATAAAAAACACATATACTGTGGAATATTGTTCAAATTGAACAGTTTTTATTTTAATTCGTTCATATAATTTATTCATTTTCCTTCAGCTTTATCCCTTTATTAATTAGGGGTTACCACAGCCGAATGAACTGTCAACTTATCCAGCATATGTTTTACACTGCGGATGCCTGTCCAGCTGCAACCCAGTATTGGGAAACACCCATACACTCTTACATTCACGCTCATACACTACAGACAATTTAGTTTATTCAATTTACCTGAACGCATGTCTTTGGGTTGTGGGGAAAACCAGCACCCGAAGGAAATCCCCACCAACACGACGAGAACATGAAAACTTCACACAGAAATGCCAACTGACCAAGGCAGGACTCGAACCAGCGACCTTCTTGCTGTGAGGGGACAGTGCTAACCACTGAGCCACCGTGTCGCCCCCTTACTTAATTTCTATTTTCAAATATAATTTATTCCTGCATTGTCAAAGCTCGATATTCTTTAGCTTTAAATGTACACAAATGTTGTCGTTATTATTATTTTATATTGTTATCAGAGCAGTAGTTTTGCTAGTTTATATTTTATATTTTTGTGGTCAATATTTTTTTTCACAATTTTATATAAAAGGACTGGATTTTTAAATAGATTTAAAAACTTTTGTAGCACAACAATTTTGTGCAAACTGTTACAAAGTTTTGTAACAGTCCAATATGATTATTTAGTGCTGTTTGTGTTGGTTATTGAATATAAGTAATTGTTTATAAGTGGTGGGTGTTTCCCAGTACTGGGTTGAGGCTGGAAGAGCATCTGCTGCGTTAAACATATGCCAGAATAGTTGAGGGTTAATTTCGCTGTGGCGATCACTGATGAATAAGGGACTAAGTCAAAGTAAAACGAATGAATGAATGGCTTATATTTACAGTCGAGGTCAGAATTATTAGCCCCCCTGAATTATAAGCCCCCCATTTATTTTTGTCCCCTATTTCTGTTTTCTGATTTCTAATAACTGACTTTTATTTTTTGATAATTGACTTATAGTTTTATCTTTGCCATGATGACAGTATATAATATTTTACTAGATGTTTTTCAAGATACTAGTATTCAGCTTAAAGTGACATTTAAAGGCTGAACTAGGTTAATTAGGTTAACTAGGCAGGTTAAGGTAATTAGGCAAGTCGGAAACTATCAGAAAAAAATAGCTTAAATAGGATTATAATTTTGACCTTAAAATTGCTTTTTAAAAATTAAAAACTGCTTTTATTCTAGCTGAAATAAAACAAATAAGACTTTCTCTAGAAGAAACTATACTAAAGTAAATACTGTGAAAGATCCCTTGCTCTGCATTATTTGTCATTCTTTATCAATTAAATGTATATTATTTATTTTATTATTATTCATTTTAATTTAATGTTACTTAACCAACACTTAAATGGTAGTATATCACATTTACCACAACAATATAGTGTAAAACTGTTTTAAACATTGATCAATGCAAAAAAAAAAAAAAGAAAAAATATACGTAAATTGGCATATAATACCATAATAATGGTCAAAAAAGTCTTATTTATATTAAATATTAAATTATTGCAAATAATTTCTTTTCTTTTCGAGGCATGGTAGAGATCCAGGCAGAAGTCCAGTGAGAGTCAGACATTCCAGAGGTCACGAAGGGGTCACTCGCAAACCGGAGAAGCCAAGTGGAAAAAGCAGGTGGCAGGAAGAGTGTCAGAGTTCAGCACGAGGAGGACGCTCTGGAAACCAAGCACCACCACCCTCACCTATACACAACGCTCTGGGACAGGTTTGTTTTATTATATCTATACTGTGTAAATGCGAAAAGAAAAAAACTAAATGATTGTCCTTGACATTGACAGGCAGTCTCTGAGGTGCTGTTTGCCGGTTCAGATTCTCCAACACAATGCAAGACTCCAAGTTCTTCAGATTCTCAAGCGTACACACCCCCTCCACCCCCACAATCCCCAGCGGTCTCTTGTTCCGGTGTGCAGCAATCCGTGCAGGTCATAGATCAACTCATGCAGGACGCAGAAGGCAAGACCACTTCTTTATAACCAGCTTTACCAAAACAATACCACAAAAATCATGGCATAATTAGAACAATAATCATATAATTACATATTAAAAGGACTAATATTCATAATACTAATCAAAGTTGCAATTATCTTTCAAACATCTGGGTTTTATGTATCAGCAAGAAGTTTCTTAATCAGGGCGGCACGGTGGCTCAGTGGTTAGTCGCCTCACAGCAAGAAGATCGCTGATTTGAGTCCCAGCTGGGTCAGTTGGCGTTTCTGTGTGGAGTTTGCATGTTCCCCCCGTGTTAGCGTGGGTTTCCTCCGGGTGCTCCGGTTTCCCTCATAGTCTGAAAACATGCGCTACAGGTGAATTGGATGAACTAAATTGGCCTTGTGTGAGTATGAGTGTGTGTGATTTGAGAGAGTGTATGGGTGTTTCCCAGTACTGGGCTGCGGCTGGAAGGGCATCTGCTGCGCAAAACATATGCTGGAATAGTTAGCGGTTCATTCTACTGTGGCGACCCCTGATAAATAAGCGTCTAAGCCAGAGATCCCCAAACTAGGTCCCTCAAGCCAACGTTGGCCCATTGTAACCTTTGAATCGGCCCACCATCCTGTCTGAGAAGGGAGTATGAATGATGGGCCGGGTTGGAGTGAATGATTTTAACAGAAATTGACATTTCTAGTTTAAAATAATCTTTTTTGTTTGTTTTATTGCTGAGCTACAAAAAAGTCAACTGAAATCAAATGTTTTATTCATTCATTTTCTTTTCGGCTTAGTCCCTTTATTAATCTGGGGTCGCCACAGCGGAATGAACCGCCAAGCATATGTTTTACACAGCGGGTGCCCTTCCAGCTGCAACCCATCACTGGGAAACATCCATACACACTCATTCACACACATACACTACGGACAATTTAGCCAACCCAATTCACCTATACCACATGTCTTTGGACTTGTTGGGGAAACCGGAGCACCCGGAGGAAACCCAAGCGAACAGTGGGAGAACATGCAAGCTCCACACAGAAATGCCATCTTACACAGCAGAGGCTCAAACCAGCGACCTTCTTGCTGTGAGGCAAACTTTGTAAAAATGTAAATGCAGTCACTCGACAGGTGCTTTCACACTAGCACTTTTGGTCCCTTCCCGGGTTCGTTTGATGTCATAGTACGGTACGTTTAGCTATTGTGAACATGTCTTCTGAACTCGGGTGCGCACACATGAACCGTACCCAAGTCCGCCCGAAAGAGGTGGTCTGGGATACGGTTCACGCGAACTCTGGTCCGGTATACTTCTGGTATGAATGCAATCATACCAAATAACTGAAGTGAACCACTGTTGATGACTTATAATTCGGTCAACGCGTCGCGGTCACGATACACAAGACATTTCCAAGATGAGTGGGAAGGGTTCAATATGGACATCGGAAGAAACCGAAGCTCTAATAGAATTATGGGCAGGCGATAACAAAAAAACAGAACTGAAAAACACGCATAAAAATACTGAGATTTTTTAAAAATATTTTGTGACCACCTCAGATCAAAGGGTTACACTCGAACGTGAGCATACACCCCATTTATGACTCGTCATACAATTTTGATTTCCTAATGTTGACACCAACTGTACAACAGACTAGTTTTCATAAAGATTATTCATGTTTGTGTATCACCTACCTTGTTGACAAGCGCGACTGACCCAGTGCAAATACAGTGATGATGTCTAATTGACGACATCGCGTGATGTTCTGAGCATTTTTAATAAATTTGCTGCAGATAGACGCAAGTGGCTCTCTGTAGTTTGGTTTTGGTAACAAAACCAAAGATTGAGTAAAAGAACGAATTTGATGTGCGTATGTCTTTCCATTTTGGCGCTTTCGTGACTGTCACCTAGCAACAGCCGTAAACAAAACAGCAGCTCGATGATGCAAGCGTACCGGGTGCAGAAGGAAAAAAGACAGTGTGAACACAAACCAACCGAGGAGGTGGCATGGGGGACAATCGAACTTGGGTCTGGTCCAGGCAATTGAACCAAGTGTGAAAGCACCCTTAATCATTTGAAATGTAGTGCATTTGCCAATTTATTCTCACACGAGTTATTTAAAGCATTAACATCAACACTACTTGCATTTAATATGCTTGTCTTAGACATTGTAGATTTTTTTAAGTCTGCATTCACAGGAGTTTGCTCAGTTTTATTTCAGCATGTGGATGAAAACAGAATATTGAGTAGGGGGCGGGGTTTTTCTTTTGTGAATCATTTTCTTGTAGCAATCTAGGGCTGCATTCCAGTCCAATTATATCTGCCCTCCTCTCTGTCTCTTGATTGATTACATAACACAAGTGTCCACTACCTGCCGAACATCCAAATGGATTTTAATGGAATGCGCTTAAGTCTTGAGCACTTGGGAAATACACGGTTGTGACGTAACAGTCACATTGCATTCTAGGACATGCAGGTGCTGGAGTGGACCTATGAAGCCGACTCGGCCCCTCAGACTAAATCGAGGGGTCAAGTGTATGTCTATGTTAGCTGCCCTCATTCACTTCATCAAGTGTAACACACTGTTGGCAGGGATTCCCCAAGGGAACAAAGGAAGGGAAGTTCACGAGTGCATGCCTAAAAGTGAACTGGAATGCAGCCTAAAAAAATAAAAAGAGTAAGAGGGACATGGTTAAGAATATTGTGATGAAGCTGTCAAACTGATGTCATCAGAGCAGGACCGCCACTCCAAACAGGGAAGCAAATGATCAGACTTTGATTGAAGATTACCAAAACAAACTATATTATAAAGTGTAATAACCTGAATGAATTAAGGGTTCACCTAAAGAATAACAATGTGCGCAAAGTAAACATCATACATTTTTATTTCACACAGACTTTAATGTGTATATATATATTTGTTCCTGATATTATTGTTCGCTTCCATACAGACTCGAATGGGGAGGAATTTGAAGATGATCCATTATTGCAAGTACTCAGGCAACAGAGAAAATGGGTGAAGGAACAACTTTGGTGAGAATATCTGCTGTTAATCTTAAAGAGTCTATGGCAGGGGTGGGCAAACTCGGTCCTGGAGGGCCGGTGTCCTGTATAGTTTAGTACCAACTCTAATCAAACCCACCTCTGGTCTATGGGTATGTGTATACAGTTGAAGTCAGAATTATTAGCCTCCTGAATTATTAGCCCCCTTGTATATTTATTCCCCAATTTCTGTTTAATGGAAATAAGATTTTTTCAACACGTCTAAACATAATATAATAACAATCATTTATTTTATCTTTGCCATGAAACAGTACATAATAATTTAACTAAGTTAATTAGGTAAATTAGGGGGAAAATGTATAGCTTAAAGGGGCTAATAATATTGACCTTAAAATGTTTTTTGAATTAAAAACTGCTTTTATTCTAGCCGAAATAAAACAAATGAAATGTTCTTCAGAAGAAAAAATATTATAGGAAATACTGTGAAATATTCCTTGCTCTGTTAAATATAATTTTTGGATATATATGAAAAAGAAACAAGATTTACAGGAGGGTGAATAGTTTTGACCTCAGCTGTATGTAGACTTTTCGCTTGATTAATTTTTCTTAATTTTCTTTTTCCAGTCAGGTGGATCTGATGCTCCAGCAACTCTAAGGAACACAATTCCTGTCGCAAAGATGCATTAATTCGTTTCAAACATGATATCATGTTTATTTTTGCTACTATTTATTAATGCTGTTTTATATTTTAGATTCAACCGTGACTGAATATATTTCTAAATAAAGACCTGTGCTCAACAAGATTCCACATTAGATTTATTGACATTCAAACTGTACATCACACGATTACTACATAAAGGAAATGACATTTAGTTTCATTTTTAAAAATATGTACAATCCCAACATAACCCATCAAGATAAACCGAGCAGTCTGTGCAAGGAACTAACACAAAATAATATCAATGAATGGTTTCCATCACAAAATCAATCTGACTGGGAGTTTGTGTGACTGTGGATAAGAAGACCTGTTAATGCTAAACTTTGCATGCTTAACCAACTGCAAATGTGAAGAAAATGTGATGCAGTCTTGCTGGCTTGAAATCAAGTATGGAATCGGCAGTTAATGTGAGTAGTTCATCCACAAGGGGGAGTGAGAGGAGTGAAGTCTGATTTGGTCTTTACTATTGCATAATGTGAAATACCAAGAATACAAGAGCTTTAAATGCCTTGCATTTAGCGTTAAGAACTAAAACTGAATGAAAGCAAATAATGTGTGTTGGTTTTGGTGGTTTATGAGGACACAAATTTTTATATGTATAATGGCATGGCTATGAGTAGGGCCAGACAGAATTTGCGGAATTTTTTTGTTATTTCTGCGCAAAGTTTTGTTAAAAATCTGCGGATTTATGCGGAATGATTTTGGGTGTATCATTACTAAAAACTTAATACATTAAATAAAAGTTAAAAAGGTATTACTTTTTATTTCATATTTACAATGCAAATCCCATTAGATCCACTTTATTTGGGAAAGTAAGTCTCTATGAAATATATTTATTAAAAGAAAGAAATATTTACAAAATATTTACTTTACGAACTGTATTGTAAATAAATCATATGAATATTTTCATATTAGTCAATATTATTACTGAAGTTAATTAAAAAAACTGAATAAATGTAAATTTACACAAATTTACACAATTAAATAGATTCAATGATGGGCTAGAAATATGCGGAATTCTGCGCGCGCAGATTCCGTGTGGGCCTAGCTATGAGCTAAGTATTGCATGTAAGGGGATTTATGAGGACATGCATTGTGTCCTTGTAATTTAAAACTGTTTAAAATTGTGCCTAATGGGACCGTTTCACATACATTCCAAATTTGACAAATTTTAGTGAGGGTTAGATTTAGAGGTAGAGGTGGGGTACGGCCTTATAATAAGAGGTTTTTACACTCTAGAGCAGAGGTGTCCAAACTCGGTCCTGGAGGGCCAGTATCCTGCATAGTTTAGCTCCAATTTGCCTCAATAAACCTGTCAGGATATTTATAGAAAGCCTAGTAAGAGCTTGATTAGCTAGCCCAGTTGTGTCTGATTGGGGTTGGAACTAAACTATGCAGGACACTGGCCCTCTAGGTACAAGTTTGGACATCCCTGATATAGACCATTTCTATGTGGTGATGTCACTGGCCCATCAACATTTGCTGCATGTGTTCAAACTATTTCAGAATTGTAACAAGAGGCAATACAATCATATCTAAATGTTATAACAGTCATCAAAACATTATTAATCGATATGTGGACCTTTTAGGATTCCTGGAAGCTATGCTATGGAATTTAAAAATGTAAAATGGGAAATACATTAAGACCATTGGTCAAAATGGTCTATGAAATACATTACACCCATGGAGAGTCCTCATAAACCACCAAATCCAACATTATGTGTGTTTATGTGCAGATCATGGTGTTGTGTGATTGATTAGTGTTCAGTTAGTGTATGTGTCAGAGGTGCTGAAATCACTAGCATTCCTTCAGGTGACATTGCTGATTCCAGAGCCATGATGTTTACTCCATTTGGGATCCGGTATCGTCTGTTAAACTGACGCGTCACCAGTCCTGAGCCGTCCTAGGATTAAAGGAACACATGAATCATGTTTCATACTTGCACTTAAATGTCTCGTCTCAGATGTTCAGGACAAAGTGTTTTATTGCAGAGGTAACATCTGATAATCCCGAAGCATGCTAGGGGGGTAGTCAGCCAAAAATAATCAATTCTGTCATGTACTTGTGCCAAACTTGTATGACTGTGAGTGCGAAACGTAAAAGAAGATGTTTTGGAGAACGTTGGTAACCAAAGAGTTTTGATTTCTGTTTGTTTGGAAAGACAATACTATGGAAGTAAAAAGGAACTGAAACTATTACCAACATTATTTATGAGTGTATGTGTGTTCACTGTTCACAAAATTAGCATTAGGAACAGCTTGAGTAAAGAAGCCATTTCAGGTGAACTACCATTGTAACGGAAAAAGAGGCCGCTGGATGTCTTACCTTTTTTTGTTCATGTTTTCCTTCAACCACAACATAATCTCCAGACACTTTAACAAGCAGTTCCTCGGGACTGAAGTGTTTCACATCAACTTCCACTGTAAATCCATTGTGATCACAGGTAACCTGTAGAGATGGAAAATTCAGTGCTACAGTTTTTTTGCTTATTAGATTAGTTACATATATATATTTACCAGATTTAATAAATGTTATTTTTTCATTTACCTTTCTGTAAAATTGTTAGTATTTTTTTTAAATAGACATTTTAAAAACATTAGCTTCATATTTTCCTAACAGTTTGTTATTACTAATTTGCATTTAATATTTAAAGATTATTTACAAATATACAAATATCTTAAATAATGTTTCCATAGTGTTTTTCAATAGCCTTTATCAAGTCTCAAAATGTTACATTTCAAAATCGTGTTAAATAGGAGAATCTCGTAAATTTTTGTGTCAATTTGAAGGTTAAAAAATTTAATTATTGATTGTTTTTGTGTTAACTAATACTATAACTCGGTCATAATTATTAACTAAGAAGAATCAAGATATATCTAATCAATTAAATGTGTCACAAACTATTCATTTTCCAAATTATCCTCAAACCTCACGTAAATACTAAAATAGCAACATTAAGAATCGTCGTTTTATTTTAGGCTATCCCTTCGTGTAGCCTAATTATTCTAGTCTTGCTGTTTACATGTTAATATATAGGCTATTTTGTGTTTTATGACGTGAAAGAGGTTTACTCCACCTTTGCTGCTCCGGTTTGCTCAGTAACGGGGATTAAAAATTCGGTCGGCGTCCATGAATAAGGTCCAATGGTCCCGTTTAACCGTGGAATTAACGGCGGGAGAACCCTTTCCCATGGGATGCCGCTCACCGGGACAGAAGGAGGCAAGTCGAAGTCCATTTCCTGCGCTGAAGACGAAAGGTAGGCTATAACTAAAACTGCTTCAGAAATTCAGATGATTTAATGTCTGACTAGCCTATATGTACTCCTCGTGTAACTCTGGAGTGCAAAAGTGTTGCCCTCGATTTAAATAGCTCGGAAACACCGCCCCTTCATATAAACTCCTTTAAACAAATGCCATAAATAAGGGGGCTGATGGTGCTGTCAGAGATCTCAGATACTTAATCATGAAGCACGATGCCAAACGTGTTATTAAAGCAGCATTTGTTGTTATGGAATGTCAATGGCAGGATTCAAACCCTCCTTTTATTCCTATGTTGAAAGCACAGCGGTGTCCTCTTATGTAATAATTCAATAGGGAACACTATGGTCTCCATTCAAATAGTCCCACTTCCTGTCATCACCTCAGCTGTTTTATATTAAGCAAAGAGGGACATTCAAAAACTGAATGTGCCACTATTCAATGTCAAAGGGTGGTCGTTATGTGTAATAGTGGTGAGGTGTCCAGCTATTAATAAATTGGAGAGTTTGCAAACTGCTGTAGTCATATCTATTCACATGACACAGCATGTGCTGACGAATCTCTATCGAATTTTGAATGTTTTCCTTTTAGATATGAGAAATTTATCTCTATATAGGATAGTTAAAGTTTTCAAAGAAAAAATAAAAGACAGAATAAAAGAAAAGTGAAGCCAAATTTTTCCATGTGTGGCAGCTGTCATCTTGTACCATCATTTGGAGCCAGAAGATTGAGGCCATGGCCAAGTCTTGCGAAACTCTTAACAAGTAATTCTGCGTCAAATATAACAAACTAAAAACAAACACATTACTAAAATGAACACATTAACTATACTCAGCTTGAAAACATACTTTTTTTGGAAATGTATATCACTTATTTTCAAATTTACTATTTTGCTGGTATCGCTAATTGTTTTGTTTTGTTTTGTTTTGTTTTGTTTTAGTTACAATAGATGATTATGCGTAACGAATTTCTGTATTTTCATAAAGGCCATTTCAGCTCCGGTTCAGGTGCTTAAAGGGCTAGTTCACCCAAAAATTAAAACTTCAATTTGCTCACCCTCAGTTCATGCAAGGTGACATTTTGGCCCTGTTTACGCTGTCAGGTCTTGATGTCCAATTCCGTTTTGTTGCCTATATCTGATTTTTTTTGCCTGCCCATTTACATGTTCTTTTAATTGTGACTCATATCAGATTCATGTGTTTACACTTGCCATTCAATTTACGACGTCACGCATGCGTAAAGGCGGGTTCTAGCAGTAGCGCCACACTAGCCATGATGGAAGAAATTGTCTTGCTTTTAGCTCTGCGAAAAATGCAAAGTTCGGCCAACTTTAGGGCGTACTCACACTATGTTCAGTTGCCTTGAACCGGGCCGAAGCATGCTTGTTCCCCCTCCCGTCTCCCCCGATGGCCCGCACTCACATTACATTTGAGCCTGAGCACGCTTACGTCATCAATGATGCGCTGTTCAGTTTAAGAAGTAACTATAGTTAACTAATAGTAACCAAAACTATAACTTATATTTTAGATACATTTCTGTAGTTATATAGTTTTAGTGGTTTTATATGCAGTGACACACAGTCAAATATTTCGCCGAACAGATCAGCCACTTTTGACGCTCATAAACAATCATAAATTCCTCGTGCTGCAGGAATTAGGAGGTCTGCTGAAGGTGCAGCTGTCGTGCAGTGAGGGGTTTGTGTCTTTAATAAACTACGACAGTTTACGTTCATTAAACGGTAAGAATGATTAATAAATCCATATGAAACAGTCCCCAAAAGTCACGTCTCCTCTTCAGTTTCGGGCTCAGGTGCGCTTTGCACTCACACTACAAGCGTAATGCGCCCAAGTGATACTCGCTCAGGCACACCTCTGGCATGGTTCGGATAGCATAGTGCGACTACGCCCTCAAACTGATTTTGAGGCGGAGGTGGAGGAGGAGGGAAAGGGCCATCATCGCAGCTTGCGTCTATGGTTTATATATGATGTCCTTTGCTGACTCGTCTCCCCACAGGGCAAGAAGGCAGGTAACATTTACCGTCAACCACTGACCACTTTCCTCCTTCATGTTTCCTCTTTTGTTGTCGTTTACTACGACGGCGGATATGCGGCCGGCCAGAAGTGCGATATGCACATTAATATAGCAGCATTTTTCTGGGACAATGCATAACAATATTTAATATTTTTACAGTACTGAGACGGTTGGGTTTAGGGTTGGGGTGGGGGTAGGCGTTAAAATATACAATTTATTAGGTAATTTAATAGATAACGTAAATAATACTCGGTACAACTACTGTTTTTAGGATACCGGGACGATTGGGTTTAGGGTTGGGGTGGGGGTAGGCGTTAAAAAATAAAATTTATTTGGTAATTTAATAGATAAAATAAATAATACTCGGTACAACTACTGTTTTTAGGTTACTGGGACGGTTAGGTTTAAGGTTGGGGTAGTGGTAGACGATAATAAAATACAATTCATTCATTTTCTTTTCGGCTTAGTCCCTTTATTAATATGGGGTCGCCACAGCGGAATGAACCGCCAACTTTTCCAGCATATGTTTTACGCAGCGGATGCCGTTCCAGCTGCAACCCATATCTGGGAAATATCCATACACACCCATTCGCTCTCATACACTACGGACAATTTAGCCCACCCAATTGACCTACACCACGTGTCTTTGGACTTGTGGGGGAAACTGACCCAGCCGTGACTCGAACCAGTGACCTTCTTGCTGTGAGGCGAACGTGCTAACCACTACGCCACTGTGGCGCCCCCTAATAAAATACAATGAATGGGAAATTTAATAAATAATATAAATAATTCTCATTAACTTCCGGCCACAACCGTACCCGTTCTAGCAACAACCGATTTCTCATCACACCGTATGACCATTAGGCTGTTTGTCAAGTAACACTTTTAATGTCATTGCATAATGCACTACCTAAACCATAAACACATGCAATAGAAACCTCCAGAGCTAAAGATGGAAACATAAATGTCAAGTAAAGAGGTTACAGCATCTACACATTTCAACATGTCTGTTCATATAAATATATTAACAAAGGATTAATAATCACACACTATATTACAAACTAATTCAGCATGCGGCTTCATCATATGGCTTGAATGGATTTCTAGCCCTTGAACTGAAAACGTGACCAATGCACATCACCAGGACTGAGGATTGCGTGTCCTTCTGCTGTTGCCATCCGCTTCTAACTTTCTGTCCGTGCATTGGTTGTAGGCGCCTAAAAACAGCTCTCATGAAGATCCACGAGGGGCTTAGCATCCGCTCAAAAGTCGGATCCAATTTCATAATAGGCGCCTGTACCGGGTTACACATGAGACAGAGGCTTCGTGCGTTGATATTACAGAGTCTGGTATGCAGAGGGTTTAAAATGATCGCATGCTCTGTTTGTTAGTAAGGAAGAGGACAATGGAGCCCGTCCATCATGTGGATTTTGCGAGAAGCTTCTTAATCATTTCGTGCTTTTGTTTTCCATTTGCAACAAGCTAAAAATGGTATTTGACAAATAGGCATGACAAATAGGTATGCGCTGTAAAATGTGCTAACCTGGAACTCCTACAATAGAGAGTACTGCTTAATTTAAACCATTAACAAGTGTTGTAATATGTAATTAGGTTGAGTTGATTAAAATCATCAACACACAATCATGACAAGCAATGATCAATAAGTTAATCAGGTTTTGACAGACATTTTTTAGCTGTACAAACTTTAATAAAATATTTCTAGTCAGTTTAAGTTTTATTTAAGTTGAGATGACCAGAAAAGTTCTTTTGATTCAAGTTTAAAAAAAAAAATGTACAGTATATATGCACTACCTGACAAAAGTCTTGTCGCCTATTCAAGTTTTAGGAAGAACAAATAATAATTTGACTTCTAGTTGACCATTTGGTATCAGAAGTGGCTTATATGAAAGGCAAAGGCCTCTAGATTACGCTTATTTACCAAAATAAAATATGATCTTGCCTTGATTTTTTATTATTTAATTAGGACAGTAAGGTCTGACTTTGTACTGTATAGAATATAATGTACAGTATAGAATATAAAGTCATAGTGCAGTGGAAAAAGAATTAATATTGTGCATGACTCCCATGAGCTTGGAGGACTGCATCCATACATCTCTGCAATGACTCAAATAACTTATTAATAAAGTCATCTGGAATGGTAAAGACAGCGACTCCCAAAGTTCATCACGATTATTTGGATTCATCTTCAATCCCTTCTCCATCTTAACCCAGACATGCTCAATAATGTTCATATCTGGTGACTGGGCTGGTCAATCCTGGAGCTCCTTGACCATTTTTGCTTTCAGGAACTTTGATGTGGAGGCTGAATTATGAGGAGTGCTGTCCTGCTGAAGGACTTGCCCTCTCCTGTGGTTTGTAATGTAACAGGCAGCACACGTCTTCATACATCAGGCTGTTGCCATCCAGTCAACTTGAATGTAACTTCAAACCATGATTTTTTCTTAACTATAATAATAGGCTACTCATATTAACCTTTATTTTACATCTACGGACTCATGAGAAAACCGTGATCTTGATTTTAAGCAACAAAAAAAAAAACATGATTCTCATTTTAGCTGGAATCATGCAGCCCTATGCTGGATAAGTTGGTGGTTCATTCCACTGATTATTAAAGGGACTAAGCCGAAAAGAAAATGAATGAATGATAAATGATCCACATGACGTGGTTATTAATTGGCAAATAATATAAATATTGGGAACGTAAACATTAGGTGACATTGTAACCCTGTGTGTGTCCTAACAATATGTATGCTACGTGAGCAAATACGCAGTGATACGCTGTTTGCACTAGAACACTGTTTAGCCGATTGAAATTTAAATACAGCCATTCAGAAGCACAGAATATGTACTCACTCACGAAATGGTAAGGTTTCTAATCTATTTAATACATATTAAACCTCTTTAACATTATTAAATGTACATGCTGAATCCCTCATTTGTTTAGTTCTAAACTTAAATTTCAAACAGTTTATTTTATTTTCAAGACCTGAGGTGAACTATCTGCTGCTGTTTTTAGTAAGGCAATAAAAGTCATGTAAAGTGGCATTCAAACTCACATTATTAGCATTTAATACTAAACAAAGCACATGAGGTGTACCTGAGGTGATCAGCTTATCCCGTTGTTCACCTGTGAGAAATAGAAGCTGTTTAATATATCAATTCGAGGTGTTGGTTTGGACAAAAACTCCTTCAATATGGAGAATATTTGTTGCTTTTATTTATAACACGGTTAAAATCTGCCTTTATGCTCGATAGTCTTGCTGTTGGTTGTCAATCTGGCAACCTGCGCTTGCGTTTGTTTCGATTCAGGAATGCAATACCTAATTCAACCACTGGGTGTTAAACTTACATACTGCACCTTTAAAATTTCATAAACAAAAACATTGACAATGAAGCACATTTCCAGATTTTATTTGAAATTGTGCAAAAACACAATCAGATACTTGTGAACAAAAGAAGTATTTTTCCTGTCCATCAAAATGATTAAAATAATCATTATGAACAACAAACTGTAGAACAGTCAAATTAAATGTCATTAACTGCCAAAATACTTTATTTTGTAAAGACCAACATCTGGTCCAGAGATCTTTTTTAGTCATACATTCTTTTCAATGCATTGACAGAGGTCAGAGTTGACAATATGAACATGTGAGCGTGTGTTCCCAAATGCAACATAATTAACATCTCCACTAAAACTGAAAAAGAAAGTCAAGGAAAAATAAGTAGTAGTGCTGAAATGAATTCTTGCGCTTTAGCATGATGCATCCGTGTCCATATTGTCTCACTCAATCAAACCATTTCATCAGTTCACAAAACGCCACAACTCCCAGACAGATGCCGTTTATCTTCTATGCGATGACAGTGGTAAAATTAGCAGAGGAACAGAGAGAATAAAAGCAGGTTAAAGGTGAAGCAGCGGGTCTCTTCAGGCTGTGCCGAGAGGAATGGTGAAGGACAGATAATCTCCCACTTCACCCCACTGCGCTCTGAAATGCTGGAATACGGTGATCCACGTCGTCAGCACGGCCACCCACAGTAACAGACCCAAAGCAGACTTCTTCACATCTGTGGAGGACAGAATAATCCAAATTGGCATACATTTGGTTAAAGGAACACACTCCACTATGTTTTACAGGGTTCCCAAGTTTTCATGAACAGCAGATTCAAGGACTTTTTAAAGCACCATTAATTTAAAATCCAACTTTGGAATTCATACCCCAGCATATGTAGCGTCATGACAGTCTTTACTTACACTTGATATTTACGTAAACATTTCTGTAGTTTTCCAAGATTTTGACTGTTTTAAGCAGTCAAATGTTCAAAGAACTTAAAAAATTGTTTAATTCTATATTGCTAATATTGGATTTCTGAACTATTGAACTATTCAACTATTGAAATAAAACCATAAATTTTATTTCAAATTTAATTTAAGCAGGCGACACAGTGGTTCAGAGGTTAGCACTGTCGCCTCACAGCAAGAAGGTCGCTGGTCCGAGCCCCAGCTGGTTCAGTTGGCATTTCTGTGTGGAGTTTCTCCCCGTGTTCACGTGGGTTTACTCTGTGCTCTGCTTTCCCCCACAGACCAAAGACATGCGCTATAAGTGAATTGAATAAGCTAAATTGGCCGTAGTGTATGTGTGTGAATGCAAGAGTGTATGGGTGTTTCCCAGTGCTGGGTTGCAGCTGGAAGGCCATCCGCTGGATTAGTTGGCGATTCGTTCTACTGTGGCGACCCATGATTAATAAAGGGACTAAGTCAAAAAGAAAATAGTTTAATTTAATTAAATTTAATTTAATCACTTTCAGGGACCTGTGTAAGTACTTTCTAGGCTTGGAATCCATGTCTAAACTTTGAGTACTTTAAAGTACTTTCAAGAAGCGTGTGAACCCTGTATTTTTTTTTTTTTTTTTTTATATAAATCTCATTTTACAACTGCCTTTGATTTAAACAGTTGAGTTTTATGATAGTTTAATCCATTCAGCCAACCTCTGGGTCTGGCAGGAACAGTTTTTGCTTAGCTTAGCATAGATAATTGAATCAAATTAGACCATTAGCATCTTGCTCAAAAATTACCAGAAAGTTTTAAGAATTTTCCTATTTAAAAGTTTGACATCTGTAGTTAAAGTAGCTATGTTTCTATCCAAAAATGCTAATTAAAATTATGCGCAAAAACTGGAATATCACATAAAAACATGCGGATAAAGCAGCGGTTCCATCCAAGTAAAGAGAATAAAATCGTCACTTCCTGATTAACTGGCACCAAGTATGAACAATAAAAATGGAATTTGCTGTGGTAGAAGAAGCTGCGTCAATCTTTTCTGTATTTAATAAATGACTTTCACCTCAGAAGACAATGCTGATGCACAGTGAGCGCCTGGTGGCGTTTGAAGGTGTAAGACGCAGAGCACAGGCGCTTTTGACAGTCCTGGAGGTATCTATTAATATAATAACACTAATACTGAAATGGTTAAGGAGTTTTAGAATGACCAAACAACATTTCCTATGTTTTACAGTGTGCTCAACATGCTGGTTTGTCCATTCACACACATTTTTATCATCTCTTATAACCTCTTTTATCATCTCTTATAACAAAATCACATGACTTTAACACGCATACTGAAATGTATTCGGTAAAAGTGTTTCCGAGTGTTCTTTTTTTATCTAACAAAAAGTTTATTCAACTCAGTTATGTGCATACATTTTTATGCACATTTTCAAAATATATGCGCATCTAGGCATTTCTATCAATCTATTTTTTTATGCGCATATCCAAAACGTGCATAAAATAGGTGGATGGAAAAGTGTGTACTAGGATCGAAGGAACATGAACAGTTGCTATTTTCTAAGCCGCTATGGCTAGAAACAACAATCTCATTCTGGCATAATAGTCAAGGAACTTTGCTGCAGTACCATGGCTACACATCGGCTACATTTTCAACATTGTTCTATATCTTGTTGTGTTCAACAGACAGGTGGAGTATTTGATGACAGAACTTTGATTTTGGGGTGAACTATCTCTTTAAGTGTTTTAAAAACGTATTTGCCAGACACTTTTCTGTAATATATGTTAATAGCATTGTTAAATAAAACAATGCTTAGAATAATGCAGAACTATATTCACAACATGGCATGACTTCTCAAACTTTATTGCTTGTGGCATTGCATAAGCAAGAGATTGATGATCAAGTAACTCTTTAAAGTATTTCTTGGGCTCCAATGATGCCCTTAAAAGTATCACGAGCCTTGCACATAAACACACAAGAGTTTACACAAACTCAGTTCAAGAATTCCAGCATGGAACAGCATCTGGATCTTCTGTATGAAAGCCACCTGAGAGTTTTAGCACATTAAGAGTTTTTTTCATGTTTTGTCCCATTATGCTTTTCCAGTTACTACCTTTCCTGTATGTTTAATACAGCTGTCTTTAAATGCAAAAGATCTGCAAAGTATTAACCATCCAAGTGTCTCCGATTCTGCCTAAAAACCTGTCATCAGTAGCTCTAATTTTACTTCCTGCACAAACAGGCTTTGAAGTAAATATGGTATTTTCAGTCCATGCTGTTATCAAGAAGACTATTATGAAAAAAACTATGTTGCTTGCACTTCCAAAGGTGAAGGGATCAAACTTAGTGCTTTTCCACAGGATAGCTATAAGTAGTAGCTGTATTTATAGGAACAAAAATGAGAATAATATATTAATCTGCCCTTTTTACTCTTGGCATTCACACCTCTCCTTAAAAAGTGTAGCAAGTCGACATCAAAATTGTGTGTTGTGAAGATGTGTTGTGAGTTTTATGATAAAAACATCCATTGACTTCAATAGAAAGAATCAAAAATGCTATGGACGTCAGTGGCTAAAACTAAAATTCGTTTCCAGTTACTGTGGTGCACACAAGTCAAATATTAGTTTTATTTAGTATTAGTTAATTCCTTGTGCAAGTAACTGATACTTAAAATTGTTTACACCACAGGAACTGAGAACTATTTTTATTCATTTTCCTGCTTGTTCCCTTATTTATCAGGGGTCGCCAAAGCAGAATGAACCGCCAGCTTATCCAGCGTTTGTTTTACACACTGCATGCCCTGGGAAACACCCACACACTCATTCACACACACACACACACTCATACACTACAACCAATTTAGTTCATCCAGTTCACCTATAGCGCATGTCTTTGGACTGTAGGGGAAACCAGAGCACCCGGAGAAAACCCACGCCGGCAGAGGGAGAATATTCAATCTCCACACAGAAATACCAACTGGCCCAGCTGGGACGCGAACCAGCGACCTTCTTGCTGTGAGTGGACAGTGCTAACCACTAAGGCACCATTGGAACTATTTTAGTTTTAGCTATTAACTTCCATAAATTTTTTTGGTTCATACTATAGAAGTTAATGGCTAGAACTTGTGGTTCAAACATGTCAAGTATTAGTTAGTTTCTATAAGTCCTTGCCGAAATAACTAATACTTGACTTGTTTGCCACACAGGAACTGGGAACTATTTTAGCTCTAGCCATTGACTTTCATAGCATTTTTTGTTTGTACTTTGGAAGTTAATGGCTAGAACTAAATAGTTCCCAGTTTCTGTGACTCAAACAAGTCAAGTATCAGTTAGTTCCATTAAGTCCTTGCCGAAGTATTGACACTTGACTTGTTTGCACCACAGGAACTGAGAATAATTTTAGTTCTAGCCATTGACTTCCATCGTATTTTTGGTTCCTACTACAGAAGTCAATGGCAAGAAGTAAACTAGTTCCCAGTTCCTGTAGCGCAAACATGCCAAGAATCAGTTAAATCTGCAAGGAACTACAAAAAAGTTATGTAGTGTGCTGTGTAAACAACAGAGAAATTTGTATACTTTTATATTTGTATATTTGTTCCTTTTAAGATATGTGCTGTAGGTGGAAGAGCAACAACAACAGACAGAGCCATCTGACTAATTATTATGATTGTTATTAACTATTATGAATTGTATTATTATTGACTATGATTAGCACTGTGAAAAAAGGGCCGACCCTGCAATATACATTATGAGACGATTATTATATTGACAACGGATGGGCGTAAACTTATTTTGATGAAAAAAACACTTAAAAATTAGGATTACGTGTGTAGAAAACATTTTAGATAACTTTTTTTGGAGCAAGAGTTGTTGGTTTTTTGTGATTAAAAATTTAAAGATTTTACATACGAGTGGTCATAGCATCTTTAAAATTTTCTTCCCATTAAACAAGATCCACTCCTCAACCCCCCAGCCCACCCAGAAAAACACCCACCCCCCAGCGCTGCCAAAGTCCATGACATCCCACATTACAATAAAGACAAATAACTAACAGAAAATATATATATACATACATATAAACATAAGATACACATATCTTAAACAGTGTCGGCTCTCTATAGAACAAAAACGGTTGGTTTTATTTTAATTTACATTGTTGCATTTAGGAAGAAAAAGCTTCGTTATGGATGTGACACTTTTCTGTTATGGATGAGATGGATGTGAAATTTCCACTTGTGAGATTTTGGTAAATCAAATATAATTGTTTGAAAACATTGACCGAGACATTTTTAATAATTTGTACAGCACTGTAAAATACAAGGATACACAAAAAAATTTGAAAGGTTTCGTTATTTTGATGACAACTTTATTTTATCATGGCAAGGTTGACTTTTGGATGGAATTGCTCACATATATATATATATATATATTAAATATATATATATATATATATATATATATATATACATACATGCATATAATAGTTGTATATGCAAAAAAAACGTGCAAATTCCACACAGAAACATCAACAGCCGGCACTCGAACCAGTAACCTTCTTGCTGTGAGGTGACAGTGCTAACCACTGAGCCACCATGTCGCCCACAAATTCTATATATTTTAATGTGTTAAAAAAAATATATATATATATACATACATGCATATATATACATACACACATCCATACACACATAGTAATAAACTAAAAGTAAGTGGACATCCACAGACTATCAGAGATTCAGGTTGTAGCACATTAATTATAAAAAGAGTTGTAAGGAACGATCAAATATTGTAGGAAAAAAATGTGACATAACTATGCCATCAAATACTCACATGACTTTATCTGCGGTTGTTCTGTGTATGCCGGTTTTAAGAAGGCCTCTTTAAAAAACCACAAAATGTTTACAAGCCAAAGAAATGGGAGGAATGCGAATCCACCTGAGGAATAAATCAGCACTTATGAAAATAACAGTATGCACAGAAACGAGAAAATAACAACATTAAAACATGTCATGATGATATCCTACTGTTGCAGCATACCTAAATAATATCTCCTGCAGAGGCTCAGCTTTTCTTCATTGGGAATCCTTTCCAGATTCATAATGAAGTATTTGTAGTGGTGGTGGGTTTCCTATGAAGAAAACAAACGTCTTTGATAAATCAAGTCACGAAGTCACCAATATATAGAAACACTGCTGCCATCTGCCTATACACAACAGTACTGCCATAATACGGTGATTCACATGACTGCTACAGGGAAATTGGGATTACTGTAAAACATCATGCATTAAAGCCTCCGTCACATATTTGCCATATTATCACACGATTTAATCAGGAACGAACTGTAAACAGTGCTAAGATAACATTGTACATGTTAAAAGAGATAATATGAACGTCAAGCTAACGTACAGCTCAGTAAAACAGCATTACTGGTCTGCGAGCAAACAATAACCGATCACACACGTCAGACTGTTTTCTCTAAATCCTCACATTGATGGTTTACTCTCGTAAAGATAGACGGATACCTTAAAAGACGAGCACAGACGACAAAACGGAGGGTTTAACACAACAAAGGCGAGGGGGAAACAACTTTTATGGTTCCGCTTCCTGATGAAAACTATAATGTGACGTCACTCGTCGGCGTTGCATGATGGGTAATGGAGTTTTCTGATTACGATGTGAAGCACGTCTGACGAGAAAAGTGGCTTTTTATTATGGGTTGAACGGTGTTTAACCTTTTAGGCTAGTTGTGGGTGAAACATGCCAGGTCATATTTCTGCCCAATTTTACAAATGAATGAATGAATGAATTAATGAATGACTGAAAAAAATGAATGAATGAAAATATTGAATGACTCAATCTACATTGTTAAAAGCACTATACAAATAAAGATGAATTGAATTGAAAACCCCATTCAGTAAAATAAACAGTTTCTATATTGAGGGTGTTTAGACATATAGATAGATAGATAGATAGATAGATAGATAGATAGATAGATGGATGGATGGATGGATGGATGGATGGATGGATGGATGGATGGAT
>CAIGQQ010004837.1:8952137-8975959 GCA_903798035.1 Danio albolineatus
GATGGATGGATGGATGGATGGATGGATGGATGGATGGATGGATGGATGGATGGATTTTGGTTCCATATTCATTCATTTCCCTTCAGTTTAGTCCCTTTATTCATCAGCAGTCGCCACAGTGGAGTGAACCACCAACTATTCCAGCATATGTTTTACACAGCGGATGCCCTTCCAGCTGCAACCCAGTACTGGAAAACATCTGTACACACTTATTCACACACATACTACGGCCAATTTAGTTTATTCAGTCTACTTATAGCACATGTCTTTGGACTGTGGGGGAAACCGGAGTACCCGGAGGAAACCCAAGCGAACACAAGGAGAACGTGCAAACTCCACACAGAAACATCAACAGCCGACACTCGAACCAGTAATCTTACTGCTGTGAGGTGACAGTGCTAACCACTGAGCCACCATGTCGCCCACAAATTCTATATATTTTAATAATGCAAATAACAACAACAATAATAAATATTTAAATTTACATTACATTGCATATACATCATTCATTTATTCATTCATTTTCTTTTTGGCTTAGTCCCTTTATTAATCAGGGGTCGCCACAGCAGAATGAACCGCCAACTTATCCAGCATATGTTTTACACAGCGGATGCCCTTCAAGTATGGAAACACCCATACACACTTATTCACACACATACAATACGTATTTTAGCTTACCCAATTCACACAATTTAGCTTACATAATTCATCCATATGTCTTTGGACTGTGGGGGAAACCAGAGCACCTGGAGGAAACCCACGTGAACATGGGGTGAACATGCAAACTCAACATAGAAAGGCCAACTGACCTAGCCGAGACTCAAACCAGTGACCTTCTTTCTGTGAGGCAATCGTGGTACCCACTACGCCACAGTTACATCAGTTATAAAAAAAAATATGACAGTGAAAATATTCTGCACATAAAATGTAATCAACATAACAAATCTGTATCATAATAATGACTTTATTGTTAAATGAACGTAATCTTACGAATAACTTGTAACATGCTAAATATTCAAAATGAACATAAAATATTTACTAATAAATTAATAAATAATAAACTTTCCACATTAAATAAAGACATTAAAAGGGCAAATTTATTTTATGTATTCATTCATTTATTAATTCATTCATTCATTTTCTTTTTAGCTTAGTCCCCTTATTAATCTGGGGTCGGAATGAACCGCCAACTTATCCAGCATTTGTTTCACGCTGCGGATGCCCTTCCAGATGCAACCCATCTCTGGGAAACATCCATACACACTCATACACTACGGACAGTTTAGCCTACCCAATTCACCTGTACCGCAGGTCTTTGGACTTGTGGGGGAAACCAGAGCATCCGGAGGAAACCCACACAAACACGGGGAGAACATGCAAACTCCACACAGAAATGCCAACTGACCCAGCCGGGGCTTGAACCAGCGACCTTCTTGCTGTGAGGGGAACATGCTATAAATAATTAAATAATTGTGTAAATAATTATAATTGATTAAATAATAAATAATATGCATACCTAGGTCGTTTAATAAATCGGTAAATTCTCAGAAGTCATAAATACATTCATTCATTTTCCTTCAGCTTTGTCCCTTTATTTATCAAGGGTCGCCACAGCGGAATGAACCGGTAACTTATCCTGCATATGCTTTACACAGCGGATTCTCTTCCAGCTGCAACCCAGTACTGGGAAACACCCATACACTCTCGCATTCACAAACATACAATTTAGTTTAGTCAATTCACCTCTAGCGCATGTCTTTGGACTGTGGGGGAAACCAGAGTCATAATTACACATTTAATATATCTTATATGTTCACATTAGATGCACTTATAACAATAATCAACAATGGCAAAAAATAAATAAATAAATTAATTAATTATTAAACTTTAATGAAATATTATAAAACTTATTAAACTATAATTAAAATGCATTAAATACATTAGTCAAGATATGACAGTATATAAACAGTAGACAACAACACCTTTTAAAATGTAAATGTCCTTACCCAAACCCTATTCAACAACAATCATTGTTTTCTCAGGACAATCTTGCAAAACCTTTTTGACCCACCCACTTGTTTACTATATATCGCTCTCGTGATATATAAACAATATTTTCCATGATAGTTGTGTCTAATCGATTGTGGACGCGCACTGCATTGCATTCATTCCCACTAGCCTACACTTCCCATAGTGCACCGCGCGTCCGCCCCCCTCCCTATCAGCGCTTTCCCTCTTCTCGCAGCCTGAGTTTCTGTCTATCGGTGTTGTTGTTGATGCGATGATGGCGGCGGCGGGATGCGGATCAGCAACCGCGGCTGCCGTTGTGGGCGCAGGCGGCATGGGCGCGGCTCGGGGTCGCTTCCCCGGTCGGCCTTGGTCGTCGCGGAGCCGTTTGCGTTCGGAGAAGCGCTGGCAGCTCGGCCGCTGCGGGACAGATCTGGACGAGATCTCCGCCAACGGAGGCCCGAGGCCCACCTGCCTGGTGCTCGCGCCGAACGAGGACCAGCCTCTCTCACGCCTTCTCGGGCTGGAGGCGAGCTACAAGCGCCTGGGGGAGGCTGGATACAGCTCGAGTGGCAGCGAAGAGGTCAGTGCAGAGCTGGAAGTCGCCTTGTTTTTTGTCGCAGTGCTCAAATTCAGCAGTTTTATGTGACCGTGTGTTTCATAGGAAGGAATAAGAACTGAAGTAGCGCGAGCGCAGTTACTGCTGTTTAAAGCGTTACATTAAAACACGGAGGGGGAGGGGGGCAGTTACTGTAGCATTGTAGCTTGTAGCAGAATGAGGGTCAGTGAGTTAATATTTTCATTTGTTTCAATTCATATAGTTGAGGTTGTTGGATATTAGCATCGCTGTTTGCGTTATCTTGTCTTATTTTTGGGCACATGCATGCATATTGTCTTTATTATACATTATACATGCACCAGTTGCAACACCCAGTTTGCTGTACTTAATTTTGTGACAGACTGCTGATAAGAGCATGCATTGCTGGATCACCTGCAGTGAGGAACAATGATGTTAGGTTGATGCTTAAAAAGTCGTTGCATGACTGTGAATAAATACGTGACTTTATCAATGCAATGCAGAGTTTCACTGTGTGTAGTGTCTCTGCAGGTCTTGTGAAGCGTTCATTCATTCTTCCGGAATTTAAGGGCTTTAGTTAATACAGAAAGTCTTTTATTTAGAAAGTTACTGCATTAAATATGGAGCATGCACTGAAAAAAGTGAACATTTTAGTATTTTTTTGTTTTCCCAATACAAAACATCCTCAAATCAGGAATGCGTGAGATGCAAAAATGAAGAAATTAAGCCTTGTTTTCTGGGAAACGTTGATTAATGTTTAAGCAAGTACAAATATCTGCTAATGCTGTGAGAAAATTACATATTATTTTGAATTGAGTGTTTATAAAAGTCATTGACACATGCTTGTTCTTCAGCTCTATTTTGATCGCTTTCAATAAATAAAAACCAAATGAATAATAATAAAGGCTTTTAATTTCATTTATGTAAATAAACCTATGTAGATATAACCATCATCTTAATATATCTGCATTGGAAAACAAGAAGACCAGGAAGGTTGTAACTCTTTTTGCTGTCATCAGAAGTTACAGTAAAAGTTTTTGCATATTCAGTTTTTTTCCCAAGCAGTTTTTCAACCCTTCATCTATTTTTGTAAAAGGAAATCTAGTCACAGTGGTTGATATGAAGTTTTATATAGACTGTTTTGCGATTACAAGTAATTTCACCTTAAAATGTGCATTCAGAGAACCTGTTCTCATTGTGTTCCTTTCTAATCGTTCATTACATTTCCTTTACTTGCTCTTCAAATGGTCTTTAAGTAATATATTAAATTTAACTTCACAAAAGCTACATTTGTCGTAACACGTCATCAGCCAAATACAATTTAATTTGCATAATTTATCATCTCCTAGTCTGTGTCTTCCCCTTTGTGGTGAAGCAGTCAATGTTGTACATGTATATTTTGATTTGAGTAGAAGCAATTTAATATCTTATTAGTAGAATATTTTAGTTTAACCAGACAGTCTAGCAGTCATATGACCTTTATAACCTTATTAATCTGTTTAAAAAGTCTTTATAGTTTTGTTAATGACATCATCATCCTGTTTGAATGTGAACTTTATAACATATTTTTTTTAAGTTTGTCTGTGGGAAACATTCTTAAATGTTCAGTCCTGTCAATTAGGGCTGCACAATATATTGTTTCAGCATCGATATCGCAATGTGATAATTCGCAATAGTCACATCGCTAGTACATGCAATGTTGAGTCTGGATTACTTGATCATTTTGCAAGTGCATTTGAGGCTTGAGACTGTGTGATGGTTGTAAAATCATTCAGGTCTCAGAAAAAGCCGTTTGTAACTTATAACGATTAAATTTATGCAATTGTTCATGAAACGAAGGCTATGCCGTGTTATTTTACATTTATTTATTCCATTACTGTATACCTGTAAGTTTACTGTATGAATGCACAACACTGTGTTGGCTATGAAAGAAAAACATATGAAATCCTTGTCATAATGAAAACTCTAAAATGTGATATAATTATTAAAATTATGTGCCTGCTTTCGGTTTAATTTTCACTGCGCGGTTCATATTTCCCGCGTGGCTCCCAAACGATCACTCTGTGCCACAAACTGAATGTTATTTACAACTTTATTATCTGTTATTCACAGCCTATGCACATTCTGTTCACTTGAGTCGACATCATTCACGTGCGCGCGCCTGCCTTCTGTGTGGTAGTAGTTCACGGTCAGCTCACGTCACGTGTGATTTCGCGGCCGCGAATACATAATTACATAAAGAGAAATGACATTTTTGGGCGAATTATACCTTATACAGTATGTGACTTTCAACACCATTTGGAGGTGTCCACGTTGCTGAGCAATGTATGTAAAACAACATGAAGAATTGTGCGGTCTCTAGGGCTGCACGATTCTGGCTAAAATGAAAATCAAGATTTTTTTGTTGCTTAAAATCAAGATTTTCTTATGAGTCTGTAGATGTAAAATAAAGGTTAATATGAGTCGGCTGTTATTATTGTTAATTTTCAAACATATGGTAAAACAACACTAATAATATAAGGCCTATGTGCAGGTCTACTGTTGGTTAAAATGCTGAATTTTGTACAGACAAGGAATGGTGGACTTGAACAGACTTTAAATACGTAGTGTTTGGTAATTCACAGTAAAGTGATGGCATCAGAATTCAACTATTCATAATTTTGATGTTGAATTATTATGTTTGAGACGCTTGTCATTTGTCATTGACAACATAGACTATTTTTTTCACTGGTAAAATGAGACATTTGTCATTATCAGATTTACTCTTGCATTATATTCAACATTATATAGGCTAGAGTAGTTATACTGACACTGTTAAACACTTATTTTCATGCACAACAAAAAAAACATGTCAAATGCTTGCCGTAATGATAACTGTGAAATGCGTTATGAGCATTTAAATGATGTTTCACTTTCACTTTCATGTGCGGCTCATGGCTGCTGTCTCTGTGAGAAAAAACACACATGCAAATCATACCTCCCGCACGGCCCTTAAACGATCACTCTGTGCAGCAAACTGAACGTTACTTACTACTTTATTAGATGTTATTCACAACCTTTGCAGGTTACTTCAGTTCGCTGAAGTAGGCGTCATTGGCATGCATGTGTGCGTTCTCGGTAATAAACAAACAGCTCGCGGTCAGCTCACTTGTGGTTTCGCGGCCGCGAATACATCATTGCATTAAGACAGAATTTTTTTTTTTTTTTCAGTGAATTATGCCTTATAAATACAGTATGTGTCACTTTTAACCATTTGGAGGTGTCCACGTTGCTGTGAAGACTTTTGCGACTGCCTTTATGCTTTCCTCCTGACCTTGAAAATATATTTGGCTGAATTGTAGAAAAGCTGAAATAAGATCGTGTGTAGGGTCGAATCAAGATCGTGATCTTTTTTTTCGATTAATCATGCAGCCCTAGTAGCCCCCTTTGCTTCTCTCCTGAACTTGATAATATGATTGACAGAATCGTAGAAATGCTGGTTTAAGATTGTCTAGGTCAGAGATACCCAAAGTTGGCCCATTGTAACCTTTGATTTGGCCCACCATCTCATCTGAGAATGTTGAAAAGGGTCGGGGCGAATGCCTTTAACAGAGTTCGTCATTGCTAATTTGAAGTAAAAAAATTTATTGCTGAGCTACAAAAAGGTAAACTGAAATGAAATGTTTTATTTAAATGTAAATGAATTTAAGTTTGTGAAACTTTAATACTGTCACTCGACAAATAGAGGACTATGCAAAAGACATCGGCGAGCAAATCAGGGCAAAAACTAATGTAACTATAATGTTATAAATGAGATTGTTTTGGTTTGACTGTTGAGTTCATTATAAAATGTATAAAATATTATACTGTATTAGTTAATATAAAGCAATGTTTTCTAGTTATTTTGAAACATTATTAAATAAATAAATAAGGAAATTGCCCATGGCAACTATATTTAACTTTGGCCCACTAGCCTCAGAATAGTTTGGTTTTTGGCCCTTCATGGAAAAAAAAGTTTGGGCACCCCTGGTCTAGGGGGCCGTTTTCGATTAATTGTGCAGCTCTAGTTCACACAGTGCTCAAATCTTCACAGAAAATGGATGTTTTTAAAAATGTCAGTACTTTGAATTCCAGTATCATGACAACCCTAGGTAACGCTTTATTTTGATGGTCCATTTGAGTATTAGTAGAGTGTTTACTTAATATCTGTTTACTGACATTCAACAGACATTTAACTAACTAGAAGAAACTTTGCAAGTACATGTCAACTTATATTTACCCTACCCCTAACCACAACCCTAACTCCAACCTAACAGTCTACTTATAATGTAATGAGAATTAGTTACAATGTAACGTAAATTCAACAAACGGACCATCATAATAATTTGTGACCCAACCCTATACTGAAACGATATATTGTGCAACCCTACTCAGTGTATGAAAGCACTGAGTTTTCCAGAGTTTTTACAATTTATTGAACATTAATCCCATAATTTGCTCAAAGAATATTGGGGTGTAGCTAAAAGGTGGGTTGTACGTTTCTTTTTGTACTATAAATACCTTGAGCACAAGGCTACAAATGATTAAACCTGCTACTTTTGTAAAGACATAGTTATATCCCAACCTACAAGCCTATGAAGAGTTAAAACTTTAGTCAGCAAACGAGTGTGATTTTAGTCATCAGGGTAGACACTATAGACCAGTGGTTCTCAAGCTTTTTTCACCAAGTACCACCTCAGAAAACAATTGTGCCTCCAAGTACCACCATAATAACCGGTATTGAAGTACAGTAGCGTAGTAGGCCTAATTAAGCAGCTACAGCACTGCACAGTTAAAAACAAAGCAGATTAATTCTTCTTGTTAGGGATATTTATTATTGTCAGCCACTTGAATAAAAGGTTTAGCCTATTAAAATCAATTTACGGATCACATCAATGTTATCATAAGGGTTAAAGAAGTGTTAAATTTTTTACTTTAATTATTCAAAGATTCCTCCACGTACCACTAGAAGGAAGCTTGTGTACCACTAATGATACACGTACCACAGTTTGAGAACCACTGCTATAGACTAATTAACGTTTAAGTTTGTTCATTAAAGTAGATTAATGTATTTGAAATAATGACACTTTGCATTCATGACCTGTTATTGCCATAAAAATGGAGCAATTGTTAACTTAAAATAATGCATTTTAATTGTAATTTCCACAGCTGCTATATGGTATTGTGTTTTTAGAATTGCAACTGGCTTTAAAGTCAAAAACTGCTTTTAATAAATAATTTGATAATGCTTATCCAGTAATCTCAAGCAACAAGGAAATCATGTGATTTTGATGGTCATAAGGTGTGGGAAACCTATATGCCTTAGCTTTCATGCACTTGTTTCTCATCGCGTCATGTATCATTGGCATGGTAATGTGCTATGGTTACTCTGTGTTGTGTTGTCAGAGCAGAAACATGCAACTGAAATAAAAAAAAAATGATCAAGGTCAAAGTTTTGTGGACTTTGAGGGCTTGAAGACGTGCTTCGGCGCTTGCCTCTTATAAAAATAGACACAGAGTTATTGTCTGTACATTAGCTTCTGTGAAGTTTACGGTTTCGGTTGTTTGTGCAGATTTTACGGCTTGTAGTGTCTTGTAATGTTGTGTATGGGACGTCATAATGGTCTGTGCGTGTATTTAAAGGTGTGATTTTTACATCAAAATAACTGTATTAGTGAACTATTGTGTATTAGTGAACTGTACATCACATGAGGGCATTGTCATAATACAAAACATTTAATGCAGTATTTTATATACAAGTTCTCTTGGGTGGTTAACAGCAGAAGTGTTCCAGCTGTGTTTTTTCACACAACAGAATAGTCGAGTTGTTTCACTTCAGTTCTTTCTTTGTTTTCGGGCATGAGCAGTGTTCTGTGAAGTGTGGAACAGGAATAAAGGACTTGTGTCTTCTACTATTCAGTGTTTTAACACTTGTAAGGCCTAATCTAGGCCAAAACTTTGATGTTTTGTCATCCACAGCCATTACTTTAAGTGTTGTGTTTATTTCTGGTTATTTACCAAAATGAATCTCAGACAATATGTTCACATATTCTGTGATGCTTTATTTTGCAGTTAAGCAAGTCACAAAATCATTATAAATGATAACCTTTTAAAATATTGTGCATTGGTCTCTTAAAACATGTATTATAGTGCAGAAACGTATGCAAATTCACTACTTTGTCTTGTTTTTTGGGGTTGTTTATTTTATGAAAGACGTTCTTATGCCATCACCAAAGCTACTGCTTAAGAATTTCTCAAATAATTATTTCCTATTTGAATATATATTTTACTAGCCATTACTCTAGTCCAGGTGTGTCCAAATTCGGTCCTGGAGGGCTGGTGTCCTGGAGAGTTCAGCTCCAAACCTAATCAAACACACCTAAGCCAGCCAAATAAGCTCTTACTAGATATACTAGAAACGTTCTGGCTGGTGTGTTGAAGCAAGTTGGAGCTAAACCCAGCAGGACAGCGGCCCTCCAGGACTGAGTTTGGACACCCCTGCTCTAGTCTATACTGTCACATGGCCTTTCTAAAATGCTGATTTGGTGGTCAGTATTGATGCTATCAGTGTTGAAAATAGACACATTTATACATTGTAAATCACAAGACGGCGCCACGGTGGCCTAGTGGGTAGCACGTTCGCCTCACAGCAAGAAGGTCGCTGGTTCGAGCCTCGGCTGGGTCAGTTGGCATTTCTGTGTGGAGTTTGCATGTTCTCCCCGTGGTTGCGTGGGTTTCCTCCGGGTGCTCCGGTTTCCCCCACAAGTCCAAAGACATGCGGTACAGGTGAATTGGGTAGGCTAAATTGTCTGTAGTGTATGAGTGTGAATGAGTGTGTGTGTATGTTTCCCAGAGATGGGTTGTAGCTGGAAGGGCATCCGCTGCGTAAAAATATGCTGGATAAATTGGCGGATCATTCCGCTGTGGCGACCCCGGGTTAATAAAGGGACTAAGCCGTAAAGAAAATGAATGAATGAATGAAATCACAAGACTTGGTTGTTTAACAAATAGAATGTTCAAAAATACCATTTATTTAAATAAAAATGTTTTATAACATTGTAAATGTCTTAAGTGCTATTTTGATCAACTGTATGTGTCCTTGCTAAATAAAAATGATTAGTTTCTTTTAAACAAAAATTGCTTACTGCAAACTTTCGCACTATATCATTATATTAAGTTATGCTATCTATATTACAGTACATAGTGAGGTAAATTACTTGTACTTCATAAAGGATTACACAGACAGCAAACAAGAAGCGTATACATTTGAAACAAGCCACAGACACTTAAATAAAAAAGTGTTAAAGTTTGTTTTTCTTTTTCATTTTTAGGGACCCGAATTTAAAGGCTTTGAAGTTCAAAATGAAAACTGCAGCATCCCAGTTCGTGCTGGACGAAATCCATGTAAACGTAAGTGTGACTTCAGATGCTAAATTATTCGAAGAATCTCCAAAAGTCTTGTATCAATGTGTTTGCATATCTTTTTTTGAGCCGTACTTTTTTTTTAAGCAAACAAAGTGCATCACTTCAGAGTCTGTTTGATACTATAGAATATGAAGTTCTTTGATAAAGCAGTTTTTTACATGATGCATGTTGTAATTTTAGTCTCCGTTTTATCGTTACTGTAGCATGTGGTGTAAATATTTGAATCTCAGTTTTAATTAACAGCAGTGGATTGAACATAATTTAACTTGATATGTTTCAGGTAATCGTGTTTCAGTGAAGTCGTCAAAGAGGATACGTCAAAGGTCGGCTCTTCCAGTGTCTCCTTTAGTGGAAAGCACAGGTTCGCATGATCCTCAGAACGATTCAGGTACTGTTCAGCAGCTCCACAGTCAAGAGTCTCAAAAGGACACATCAGTAGATGATGGTGGTGGCGGTGGAGGTGATGATGTTGATGGAGCATTAGAGAAGCCCACCAGGAGAAAAAGGGGGCCAAGAAAACGGGAGACCCAAACAACTCCAAGGATCACAATAAAGCTGGTGGCTAAAAAGACAGTGGTTACAGCACCAACGTTGCGGGGTAAACCTGGAAGAAGGCCGAAGGAAGTCAAAACTGAAGTTACAGAGAGTCAGTGTGCCCAAATCTCAAGTGCTCATGTGAAATTAAAGACAAAAACATCATCCAGTGAAAGCACTGCTGATAATACAAAGGTGGAGGTTTGTACTAGAAGGAGAGGGAGATCTGCTGACCAGAAAATAGAATCCACTCTGCAAACAGAACCTGAAAAAGAGGCAAACGACCAAAAATTAAAGCTGAGGAAATCAACTCGAAAGTGTCAGAATCCACTGCCAAGTGAAAATAAGGAGCCAAAACCTGATGATAAGTCAGCACAAGAGGGATCAGAGGTAAACAAGCTTGTGATCAGGAGACAACGCACAAGGTCTTCAATTGTTCCACAGGAGTCTGGAGACCAGAGTTTAGCCGAGTCACAGTTGGAGGTCTCTACAATTGATGAATCCAAGTCACCTTCAAAGAAGAAAAAAAAGAAGAAGAAGAAAAAGAAAAATCGCAAAGAATCTGAAAGAAATAAGGATCCATCTGCAAAAGATCATGGCCACTTAGCTGATGATGCTCTAAAACTTGCATTTGGCAATGATTTTGTTGGAATTCCAGGTTTGAAACTGACCAGAATACGAAACCCTAAAGCCCGGTCTCGCAAGAAACGATGCAAGTTTGTGTGGACTCTTACACTGGTGAAATGCAAAGGCAAAGATTCCCACGTTCAAGAGAATCTAAGCAAAACCCAAGATTCCCAAATCCAAGAGGATCTCAGCGAAACCCAAGAAATTGAATCCCAAGATTCTCAAGTTCAAAAAAGTCCAAGCAAAGCAGATGAAAGTCCCAGCATAGAAGCAGAACTTCCTTCTGAATGTGACAAGCAAGTAGATGTTTCTGAAGAAGCAGAACCTGCATCTGCTCCTTTTAACACTTTGGAAACGGACTCTTTACAGGAGTCACAAAAAGTAGAAAACACTGCCAGTACTGTAATTCCTAAAACCCCTGAGAACCCAGTTGATGTTGAGAAGGATGAGGAAATCCCAGAAAAAGAAAATGAGGAAGTTCTTGAAAGATCAGAAATTGAAGCACATCCAGAAGAGGCCACTCAGACAGAGCCAGAAGATATGATTAATAAAGATATTGTGCCACCACTTCAAATTAAAGTTGTCTCCTCACCAGGTAAAAACAACAGTTTAAAGCAGTCTTTTTTAATTCAGCAAGTCACAACTTCACCCGAAATAACAGAACCTGAAAAGGTTGAAGACCATCAACATTTGGAAAACAGTGAGAAAACGTTGGAAAAAACTACTACCAGTCCTGACTTCAAAGTAAGGAATAAGCTACGTCAAAGTGCTGCCCGGAAGAAGCGTGCAAGACATAGACACTGGACTATTTATAAGCGAAAGGGCAGAAATAATCTTTCTCAAGACAACCCAGCTTCTGAAATTGCAACTGAAACCGAATCTCAGGTGGAGGAATTACTGGTTTTGCCAACAGAAGTACCAGCGCCTGTTGAATCCAAACCAAGAAGGCATGCAGATAAAATTAAACTCAAAAAAGGTAAACGGTCAGTTCCACCAACTGCTGAACCAGTACTTGAAGCTGCCAAACCTCAGGTCATCGAACAAACTGTTGAAGCACCTTCAACCGATCTGTTACCTGTGACAGAACCTCAGCCAGGGATAAAGCTTGAGGCGCCTTCAATCGAAAATGAAGAGGTTCTAGTTTTAGAGCCTTCTGTGAAAGATCACCCACAGGTATCTCGTCCTTTAAAGAGGCGAATAAAACATGCCAAACGTAGACGAAGATCTTTAATTGGAAGACGGGTAAAAAATCAAAAATTTCAAAAGCAGGTGTTGGTTGAGCTTACTGATGGTTGCCCACCAGACACTGAAGGAGGAGAGCCAAAACTTGTTGGTTTATTTGCAACAAAGTACAAGAGGAAAAGGATTTCGAGTATTCAGTCATTAGAGGCAAGACGGAAAAAAGTCAAATTCCTATCAAAGCAATTGGAGAACACCAGCAGTCAGGACCAACTTTCCAGTCAAGAAGAAATAGATTCTGTCAATGTGAAAACAGACCAAGATCAAGACATTCAACCTAACAAAGCGAAGATTGTGAAAAACATCAGACATTTCATAATGCCGGTCGTTAGTGCCCGATCATCTCGGGTTATCAAAACGCCAAAGAGGTTTATGGATGATCTTGGTATGTCAGACCTTCCACGTAAGAACTCCCAAAAGAAGCTTGGTCTACAGCCAAAATCAAAGAAACCTGATCCAAGTGAAAGAGGTGAACCTGGATGCTTTCAGTCTCAGGATGAAGAGGACAATCAAAGTGAAATCGATCTTGATTTGTCTTCCACTTGGGAATCAAAACCTAAATCACCTGATGACACCGAGATATTCAGTGAGGAGAAGCAGCCTGGGAAAAGACGATCACTACTCAGAGATCCGGGTTTTAAATGGGGCGTTCTGGAGCCTGCCAGTGAGGATGTGTATAACTTTGGTGAAGATCTTGACAAGGAGTTGGAGACTTTGCTATCTGCCAAAGATTTTACAGTGGACTCGTTTCTTGATCCCGTCCAAAAGAAAAAATCCACAAAATTCAAAGCGCAATCATCAAAATTAAGGTTATACAAAAAGCTTAAACTCAAACAGAGTCTCGCAAGGCAGAAAAAGATCCCAAAGGAAAAAATGAGCAAAGTTGTATCATCTCCTGCCAAGGCGCCGAAAAAGGAATTGGAGGAAGGGGCCAGTCTCATAAAGTCTCTCAGAGAAATGAAGAAGGAAAAGGCAAAACTCAAGATTGAGGATCTCAACACCCCTGGGGTTGTTCGCAAAGTCTCCATCTGCGTCCGAGCTCTGAGTGCCAAGCTGCTGGCACAACACCAGGCAAAAGACATCCAAGAGGATGACCTGCCAGATGAGTTCTCAATTCACACAGACATCTCCCTACCCAATAAATGCAAAGGTAGGTTATGACTTTATTTATCTAAACTTATCACTATCTTCTCACCCATAATGTCCGACAAGTTTTTGGTACCAACAGTTGTGCCCCCGTAGTCAACTCATGATATCCCTGTGGAAATAACGAATGCTTTCCGGAAAAGTCTGCATTCAAATGATTGAAATTCATGATGTAAAAGTGACTTGAAATGAAGTAAGGTAAATAAAGACGGAGTTATAGCTACAGGGTAAACCACTGTTTGAATAGGTGTGACAGGCTGTAGACTCTGAAGTAAACTCCCACTGGTATGATTGGCAAACAGTTTTGCATATTTAAACATTTTCAAAATTTAAGAAGGCCAACTGTATACCCAACAATGTAATCTTTAAGTTGAACCTTATGCATCCCTTTAAAAACAGTCATATAGGTCAGGGGTTTTCAAAACCTTTCAGCCCACAACCCCCAAAATAACAATGTCCATGACTTGCAACACCCACTATCCTCTGAGGAGGTTATAAATATACAAATGTTGCCCACAAACACCAGTAGGTCCATATAAGCATGACCATTTTGACAACACATAAAAGTGCAACATTCATGTAATTTTTTTAAAATAGGAATTTATTTATTTGTTAAATTTCAACATTATCCTAACCTAATGAGATGGCTTGGTGCAGTGTTTGAAGCACAGAAAGTCTATTCTAGGTTTAATTTTCTTTTGATAGTTATGTATAAAATATGACAATTCTAGTAGTTAAATAAAATAGATTTTCCAATCATTGGTTTGTTTGTCAAATAAAATTGCAAATAGCAATGGCAAGCACATAATATCAGCATTGTGACAGGTCAGATCTCCTGTCAATCAAACAGATAGTGAAGAGTCAATTGAAAGTCATCAATATGTATTTTTGTTCTCTATGTTCCTCGAGTCATACTAGACATATGCCGATATTCAGTAATTCTAAATATCATAATAATTGACATGCACAATAATGATATTGTGGGCACTTTAAAATACTGTGAATAATTATTTGTTACTTTCAGAGTGTCTTAAGAATATTCACTTTGTATTTGCCAAGGTGTTCGTCAATGCTTAGTTAGCTTAATAGTTTAAGCATGGTCATTTTAATCACATTTGAATCTGTCCTAATACATTTTGAAATACTGCTGGAAAATTCTGTGACTGTTTATTGGGATGTTGTACTTTAACGCTTTGCAGTACGGCTCCCTGTACCAATCTCACGATGTAAACTTATAAAGCTTTTATTAATCTGATGATTGTAAAGTTCTATGATAATGTCTAACAACACTAAGATCATGGGTGTAATCCTTTTATTAAATGGGGTTGATAACCAATAAATTCAGTTGTGTTTTAAAATGATTAATAATATAGTAATTGTAATAAACGTTGCGTTATCTCACTGCTAATTTTGACCCATTATCTAACATTTACTGACGAGACTTTATTGTAAAGTGGTAACCTTTGTTCTTTATAACCTTTTTGCTATTTAATTTGGTTACTCCTAACATGTATATCCATACATAAAGCAGTAAAACACAATTTCTTTGTTATTATACCAGTTAAAGGAACCTTTTTACAGGTCAGTATTGTGATGAAACCATTATACCATGATAAAACCTTTAGCAATTAATCACATCAAGAAAATTTGTAACCATTTACTCACTCTCAAGTTGTTTAGAGCCTCTATGAGTTTCTTATGTTGAACATAGTAAAAATTTGTAAGAATGTGAAACCAAACAGTTGCTAGGTCAATGAAATTGGAACCAAACAGTTGCTGGGTTCCCATTGACCTCCATAGTACCATTATCTAACTTTTACTGATGAGACTTTATTGTAGATTGTTAGCTGTTGTACTTTATAACCTTTTTGCTATTCGATTTGGATACTCCTAATATGTATATCCATGCATAAAGCAATAAACACAATTTCTTTATTATTATACCAGTTAAAGTAACCATTTTGCAGGTCAATAATGTAATAACATTACATAACCATGATAAAACCTTCTAGAAACGCATCAAGAACATTTGTAACCATTTACTTACCCTCAAGTTGTTCAGAGCCTCTGTTAGTTTCTTATGTTGTACTCAGTAAATATTATGAACAATGTGGAACCAAACAGTTCCTAGGTCATTGAAAGTGGAACCAAACAGTTGCTGGGTTCTCATTGACCTCCATAGTACCATTATCTGATTTTCACTGATGAGACTTTATTGTAAAGCGTTAACTGTTGTACTTTATAAACTTTCAGCTATTTTATTTGGTAGTTGTTGCAGGTCAATATTGTGGACAAACCATGTACCATGATAAAACCTTTAGCAATTAATCGCATCAAGAAAATCTGTAACCATTTACTCATTCTCGAGTTGTTCAGAGCCTTTATTAGTTTCTTATGTTAAACATAGTAAATCTTTTGAAGAATGTGGAACCAAACAGTTGCTGGGTCAATAATGGTGGAACCAAACAGTTGCTGGGGTCCCATTGACCTCCGTAGTATGAAAAATAATACTATATAAGTCAATGAGGACCAGCAACTATTTAGTTACATATATAATTTATTTGTCATTTTTGGCTGTAGTTTTTAGTGTGGATTAATATAAATGTAATAACTTTTTCTACAACATTTAAAGTATTTTTTATTCTAAATAACATTTCTTGTTGAAAAGCCCTATTCGGACGGTAATTGTTTCTCATGGAAAATAAAAATCTCCATAGTGTCTCAGTGATTCAACACATGTTTTCAGATGAAGATAAGTTTATAGTGGACATCTGTGTTTGTAAAACCTATGAACCCGGAACTACATGTCCCATTCTCATGATCATTCACATGCCCGGTCGGATGCTAGTATTTATATGTGGAATCTTCAAATAGATCTACTTTTGTGCAGAGTTTACATCTAACCCTGATCGAACTCATGCTAGATTCACACGGGGCGTCAGAATCAGTGCTGGCACGACCGTCATGGCAACAGCCAATGACATTGACCTCAGCACAACTCAAAAAAGACAGCTTTTCATAGCTAGTCAATAATATACAGTATGCTGACGGGTGACACTAACTTTCTAGCACTTCACCAATGTAAGTGTTCATTTTTAATACACGAGATGTGGCTTTTCTGATGCAAATTGTCATGACGTGAAAGCATACGGTGCGTTTCAGTGGCCAAAACAGAGTTTGGGAGAGATTCAGATGGCAGTTAAATCACCACACGACCTCAGTGTTTCTGAAAAAAAAAAACAGTAGGTTATTTTGGCTGGGGATTTTTCACATGGTTTGTGAGAGAAATCTGCAATTTATCTGGCAATAAAATGACCAACAATTTTTTTAGGGTGCTTTCACACATGTGGATCGATTCTTTTGTTCCGAAACGGGGATTAAAATTGTTACATTGTTGCACTTTGTTCTTGGTGCGGTTCACTTTCACATGGCGAAGATTCTAAATAGACCAAAAGAGCTAAAACAAGTCATGTGTGACTAAACTCTCCTCACATTGGTCAGAAATTCACAGCCTATTTAGCAGAGTCCTGCTCGTCTGTCACATGTCCTTATTGTAAGTTATGACAATGAGCAGTAAGACATTATATTATTTTGAATGGGGACACTTACAGACATCTTCACCAAATATAAATCAGAGGTAAGACTTTCTTATACGTAGTGCATTATAGCATTATGCATTATAGGCTTTACATTGTTGAGAGAAATAACAGATAAATCAAGGCTGCTGTTCCGTCAATTTTCCTAACGGATAAACAGCTCTTATTAATAGTTAACATGCTTTCACTCTTGTATTCGTCATAAAACGCACATTTGCCAGTAGGAATGACATCCCGCCCAACTCATAATTCTCTCTTCATATAGAAATATTTGCCAATTAGTAGGGCCAGGCGGAATCTGCTGACATTTTTTTGCTATTTCTGCGCAAAATTTTGTTAAAAGTCTGCAGATTTATGCGGAATGATTTTGAGAGTATCATAGCTAAAAACTTAACATATGAAATAAAAAGCAATACCTTTTTAACTTGTATTTAATGTTTACAATGTGAATCAAATTAGATCCATTTTATATGGTAAATAATGCAAGTCTCTCATATAAAAATCTCTACTAAAAGACAGAAAATATTACTTTATGAACAATATTGTAATAAATCATATGCATATTTTCATAATAGTCAATAATATTACTGAAATTAATCTAAAAGCTAAATAAATATAAAATGTGCACACATTTACACAAGTAAATAAACAGAATCAATGATGGCTAAAAATCTGCAGAATTCTGCACGCGCACATTCCATGTGGGCCTACCTATTACATATCCATAGTACACTGTGATATAACCAGATTCAGATCGTTTTGCTTTCTCACTACAATTGATCCACTACAAAATTTGTTTCAATCGAGCCGAGACCACCTCATTCAGGTGATCTCAGACCGATTGATTTGGTGCGGACGCGAGCGTGATTGCCGGATTCACATATGCCAAACAAACCGCGCTAACTGGGAAACATGCCTGGTTCCGAAACAAAAGTCTAGCTGTGAAAGCACCCATACATCACCCTGAGGAACAATCACTGTCCGAATATGGCTTTTCAGGTACTTCACTCATAAGTGTTGGCAGTATTTTGGTCTTAACATCTCTCGCCATATTTTATATTCCTCAGACTTTGATAAGTTGCATCTCACAGAAACCGAAGCACCAGTTTCTGAGGATCCTGAGAAACACGCCATTGATGTTGAGGAGAAAAACGCCTCACAGCGTCCTCGCCTTACAGGAGCCAACAAGCGCATGTTCAACCTCCTCAAGAAAGCCAAGGTTCAGCTCATCAAAATAGACCAGCAGAAACAGCTGAAATCATCTGGGGTGAGTCTGTTCATCTCAGTGACAATAGAAGCCTAGCTTTGATTTTTATTCAGCAACGATGGGGTTTCAACGTTGATAATAAAAAGAAATGTTTCTTTAGCACTACATCAGCACATGACAATTATTGCTGAAAGATCATGTGTCTAGTGGAATAATGATGTTGAAAAACCAGCTTTAACCCTTGTGTATTGTTCAAATTGACTACACTTTCATTATGTTGGTGGCTGTTTTTGCCCCATTGAGATCCATTATAATGACGTTTTGGATTGCAAAGCCATGACACCATGTAATCATGCATTCTTGATTGTTGGTGGATTTCCCTGTCGGGAAGTATGTGTAATTGGGTAAAATATGTAATTTTTACTGTTGATCATCAGTTGTCAGCATAAAACTATTAGATAGGCCTGTGCAAAAAAAGTTTCTTGCTATTATATGGAGTTCTGTGGAGTAAAACAGCAGATTATAGTGTGCATGCATAAATACACTTATATTTACTATGTTCTGAGTGCTGAGCTGCATATTTAGATTTTCTCAAATATATTAAGGAAAGTATGCAAAGGTCTTTCTTGGACACACACACACCATACTCCATATTAAAGCCAGAAACTAAGGTGTTTTTTTTAGCACTGTAACTGACGATCACCAATAAAAATTTGTACCCTTTTTTTCATTAGTTGAAGACAATAATAATCAAGAATGCATGATTATATGGTGTCAAGGCTTTGCAATCAGAAAATGTCATTATAATTGAAGTCAATGAGACCAAAAACAGCCACAAACATACAGAAAGGGTAGTCAATTTGCCCAAAGTGTACTGTTGAGTTTTTAAAAAATTCCAAAATATGTGTCAAAGTAAGATTTGTCACCAAAAAATACTTCGTTTGCTGAAACACAGAGAAAGTTGTGGCCAAATTAAGACTCAAAATCCCCCCAGAGTGGATGAAACATCCTCAACAGCACACAAGGGTTAAAAGGTTACATTATATAATGTATTAAACTAAATTAAAGTATTTTAGATTAAAATATTCTATTAAATTAGCATGTTTATTTTTTATTCAATAAAGAGAGACATCTTTTATAAGAATTTCAGTGATTCCAATCTTTTGATTTTTGTATGTATTTCTAATTGAAGTCATTCTATTAATATTTTTGAAATCTGCTTTCACACCTTGTTTGTTGTAGCTTTTGCCAGAGGGTAGAATTACTGCAACAAAAAGACAGAGACGAAAACCAAAAGAACGGCCTGAAAAGGCCTGTCCCAACAAGACCGAAGCTACTCCAGAGCAGGTATTATTTCTTTTTATTTTTCTAAATTTATCCAAGTAAAAATAATTTTGTCATATTAAAGCAGTTCAAAAGAACCAGTGTCCTTTAGGATTACCAAATATAATATCAGTTCTGTAATAAATGTTCTTTAAGAGTTATCTAGTTCAATAGGTGATTAGGCTATCGCAAAATAAATTCAGTTCAATTCATGTTTATTTCTATAGCACTTTTACCATGTAGATTGTGTCAAAGCAGCTTAAACAGAGAAGTTTTAGTAAATTGAAAATGTGTCAGTACAGTTTTCAGAGTTGATGTTCAGTTTAGTTCAGTTCAGTGCGGTTTCAATTTCACTGCTGAGAGTCCAAACACTGAAGAGCAAATCCATCGATGCGCAGCTCCACAAGTCCCAGCCAAGCAAGCCATAAATATATGCACACTGTGTTGGGTAAGTTACTTTTAAAAAAAAAAGTCAATTGCATTTACATCTAGTCACTGAGCAGACGCTTTTGTCTATTCGTGTTTTTTTAAGTGATATGGATTCTAATTGAATTTAATTTCTTTTGTAATTACCTTGTCAGAAAAGTCATTAAATTACTCAAGCAAATTAATTACTTGAATCAATAATAAATGAAATCCAAATAAATCTCTAATAAACAAATCTCTAAATTGCATTGACAATAAGAAATGTACCTTTCATTCTTTAAATTTGAGTCAAACAGCCTTTTTGCATTTTTAAAAAATAATCTTCGTGCCGCCCACTTGTGTCAACGCTCCTAAACCAACAAGTCACAGAGCTTGTGCTACGCGTCTACACAACGTGTAGTTACATTTTTGAGAGGTGCGTATACGTATGCTCTCTGTATAAATCAGCGTTAACAGAGTGGGGTCACGTCACTCCACACACCGAAGGGAACATAATCGCTAAAATCGACCTGGGAAAATTAGATTGATTATAGGTTCTGAATGGGCGCCACGGTGGCGTAGTGAGTAGCACGTTCGCCTCACAACAAGAAGGTCGCTGGTTCGAGCCTCGGCTGGGTCAGTTGGCGTTTCTGTGTGGAGTTTGCATGTTCTCCCCGTGGTTGCGTGGGTTTCCTCCGGGTGCTCCGGTTTCCCCCTCACGTCCAAAGACATGTGGTATAGGTGAATTTGAGTAGGCTAAATTGTCCGGAGTGTGTGAGTGTGAATGAGTGTGTATGGATGTTTCCCAGAGATGGGTTGCAGCTGGAAGGGCATCCGCTGCGTAAAACAGATGCAGGATAAGTTGGCGGTTCATTCCACTGTGGTGACCCCGGATTAATAAAGGGACTAAACCGAAAAGAAAATGAATGAATGAATGAATGAAGGAATATAGGTTCTGAATGTCGATTCCGATTAATCGCTCAGCCCTAATAATATTTTTTTTGTTTACACTTTGGGAATCTGTCCATAAGGAGCCTGCCAGAGGAGGACCTCGCATTAAACACGTATGCAGAGCTGCTGCTGTGGTTTTGGGTCAGCCTCGGGCCATGATCCCTGATGACATCCCACGACTCAGTGCTTTACCTTTGCATGAGAGATCAGACATTTCACCTTCACCTGCGGAAAAAGGTACCATCACTTACTGTTTTTACTAGCGTATACGGATGTTTACACATGAGGAGATGAGGTACATTACAGTTTCCAGTTGGTGTTAAATGGATAGCTAACCCAAAAATGACATTTCTGTCATCATTTACTCATCCTTTACTTGTTACTGACTCTCTTTTTTCTGTTTAATCCAAAAGAAGATATTTTGAAGAATTGTGACAACCTGTAACCATTGACTTCCATAGTATTTATTTTTCCTACTATGGAAGTCAATGGTTACAGGTTTCCAACATCCTTCAATGTGTTTTAGTTTGTGTGTAACTAAACAAAAAAAAACTCAAAATCGTTTGGAACAAGTAAAGGATGAGTAAATGATGATAGAAATTCTATATTTGGGTGAACTATCACTTTAAAGATGGGGTATGTTTTTACTCGACCCCTCCACCAACTCAAGCACAGGTTGGCAGATTGAATGTGCCTGATACGTTGAAATCTTCTGAGCTAATGTTTATTTTTGTCATTTGTAATATTGTTTGCAAATTAATAGTCACCTCTTGTGGGTTTGTATAACACTGAATCTGCGTCTTATTTCGGAGGCTGCTACTTTAGTTTATTTTCATATTTGACCACACCTACATATATTAAGACAAATAATATTAAGATATTTTGATGAATAAATGAATGAAACGAAACAAATGAAATGAGTTTTCGGCCATAGCAACCAGGGGTGCTGAAATATAATTGGGTAAACTGACAGTGGGCGGAGTTACACAGACAAAACAAAGACATTCAGAATTTTCAAAAGAGAATAACCAACGTTGTTTTTCAGACAAACACGTTCACTTAAGGCTCGGACCCACCAGAATGCTTTTCGTTTGCGTTTATCGTCAGCGTTTTACGAGATGTTTTTCTGCATTTAAACCCAATCGATTTTTCACCGGCGTCAAGCAGAAGAGTAAGCAAAATCACTCCTTGCCGTTAGATGGTGCTTAATGAAAATTCTTCCGCAATTCCTCTCCACAGCATTTCCCTTTTGTCAACATTTTTGTAGTCGATGTCTCGTTTATCGTAAAGCACTTTTTGTTCAAATACCAGTGCAATAAGCAGCTCCACGTTCATATCGCCTCTGGGCATCTTCTTCAATGTGCGCTCGCATTGACAGTTTTGCGCTTGAGCGCCTCCAAGGTGTGTTTACTGTAACTTCAGCTGCTCCGTACACGTGAACAAAAGTGCCAATCTGATTGGTGAAGAAGGTTTTGATGTGGCGCGTCAAAACAAAAAAACACGCTTGATGAGTTTTTAAAAAAATGACGCTTTTGCGCCTGCCGTTTTGCGCGTTGATGTGCACGATCACATTGGAGCCCTTTATTTAGTCACAAGGGGTAAATCGAAAATGCGAGCAAAAACGTCTAGGTGTTAGCATGTTTCTTTAATATCTCCAAATATATTATGATTTTTTTATGCTTTAGAAGAGTCAATATCTTAAATACAGCGTTTTTGATGTGTTTTGTTTGAATTTGTGTTTGGATTTTGTTTAGATCCCTGTTTTACTCCGAACACTTCAGATGTGCTGTTAAAGTCCATTGTTTTGATGTGCTTTCTCACAAAACAATGTATTAACAGTGTGTAAATGGGGTTTAAGTCAGACTATGTCAACTGGATTGATGAGAGGAAAAATTCAACGGTTATGAATGTAAATCTCACATTTTAAAATGTCATTCAGAAATAATGTCACATTACAAACATTCTAAATATGTATTTATATCCCCTCATGCAACAAAAAATGACATAAAAACAGCAGAGAAAGGAATGAAAAAGGAACTACAAAGCAAGCATGATGTTACAGTGTATAAGCAGTAGAGCTCAACAAATTAGTATTGAAACTGAAATTAAGAATCTGCGGGGAAAGGTGGTACACAAATGTCTGCCTCATTTAGTAGCAAACCAAGTGTGTGTGTGCACCTTGTACATGCTTTGCTTGCTTGACAATCATTAAATTATAAAAGTCCCTTTTGAATTTAAATGAGTAGATAACCCAAACATTTCAATTCATCGTCATTTTTTCACTCATGACTTGTTCAAAACTTATTTGACTATCTTTCTTCTGTTAAACACATAAGCTGGCACCAATTGACTTCCATAGTATTTTTATTTCCTACTATGGAAGTCGAGGGGTGCCAGCAACATCATTTTTCAAAATATCTTATTTTTCTGTTCAACAGAAGAAGGAAACCACACAAGGGAAAATAAATGATGAGGTCATTTTTATTTTTGACTGAACTATTTGCTTAAGTAGCAGAAGTATTTGTTTAAGTAGCAGGATTTTCACACTGTGGTTAGGGCCCCATGATGGAGTATATGGAATTTTTTTTAATCATTTAATCAAAAAATTGGATTAAAATATTTCATTAAGATAAAGAACATGCATTAATATAAAACCAGCAAATAAAATTAAATGGTAATAAGAATATCTATCTATCCATCCCTCCCTCCCTCCCTCTCTCTCTCTTTCTCTCTCTCTCTCTCTCTCTCTCTCTCTCTCTCTCTCTCT
>CAIGQQ010004837.1:8978813-9059991 GCA_903798035.1 Danio albolineatus
TATGCCGATTACAGATTCAGCGTAAAACGTGGCTTAGTCACTACATTGCACTTGTGAACAATAATCATTTCTTCATCGCTAGAGCTGCTACTTGAACCATACATGCTCTGCCGATCGCAACAACAAGCGTGTAAACTTCCTCTTTTCTTCTTCTATGTAACAAGCGGGTGTCAGGCGCTTGGCGCCACCCTGTGCGCCATATAACGTCAAGGAGTGATTTTGTGTCTTCTGCTCGACGCCAGAGAAAATCGCTTGGGCTTGAATGCGGAAAAACGGCTCAAAAAACGCCGACGATAAACGCAAACGAAAAGCGTCCCGATGTGTACGAGCCTTCAGATCGGGCCTGAAAAATTAAACCTTGTGTCCAAAGCCGACTTGGTCAAACACACCCGATTTAAACCCAACTATTTTTTTAAGTGGGCCGTTATGACAGACCTTCTCAAATACAATTCTGAGTTGTTTGAACCACAGAAATTAGTTAAGATTTATCTTGATGAATAATGTAACAAGGGCGAAGCATGTAAACTGCATTGTTTGTTTATTCAGAATGGATCATAACAAAAGGGGATATTGAAGGCTGACTACCATCCTTTCTGCCATGGCAAGCCTGCTTCATGAGTCTGTTTATCGTAGATATCCCCGTTATCATTATGCATGCGCGAGCAGAGCGTGTTTTTTTCCGCGTCCATGTTAACCGATTAGAGCTTTCACACCGCACGCAGAAGCAGTGCATCAATTCAGAGCAAGAGCAGAGCTGAAGCAGCAGTGCAGCGATTTATTTCGTCGATGGGTCTATTTATTTCTGCTGCTCACACTCAATTAAAGTGACAGTGCATTGATAATAAGGGGGTCAAAATTAATTGTTTCTTCGGTACACGCGATGCAGATGCGGACAATTCGATATCGGTTCAGTAATAGATTCGAACCGGTTATTACGTACTGCCATCATTTATCTCCTATGCGCTATGTCGAGGTTAGAATACTATGGCGAAGGAGGCAGGGGAGAGTTAATAAAACACTCCTACTTCTTAAAAAGCAGTTCACTGCTGGTGAGTTTGCTGGACAGTCTTTCACTGACACTAAAGAAGGTACAGCACGACCTGCTATTTCACTACTAGTGAGAAATGCTGTAAAACTTCCTGTGTCACTCATTGGTTAACAGATCTTTCATTTTCAAATCCAATCGCAGCCGTTCTGTTGAGTGGGTGAAGACAATGACCAATGATAGGAGTGTAAGATCTTGCTTGACAGCATTCAAAAAGCAAGCGGGATATTATTTACATTCGTTTATTCGCTGTAAATGCACATGTTGTCTTCTGTATTGGAGTTTTGTCTAAAACATTCAAAATGAGGGTTTTCTTTGAGCGGGGGAAATTAAAGGTACCGTTCATGTATCTGACTTCTTGTATTAAAACAGTGGTTCTCAACTGTGGTACGTGTACCACTAGTGGTACGCAGTCTTCCCTCTAGTGGTACCCGGAGGAATCGCTGAATAATTCAAGTTTAAAAAGAGCACACTTTTAACCCTTTGATGTGTACGATAACGCTGATTTGATCAGTGAATTGATTTTAATAGGCTAAACCTTTTATTTTCAATTTTCTAATGTTTGTTATGTATTCTTTCATTTGAAGCTAATTTCCTCCACATATTTGTACCAGTTGTTGAGGGCGTTTCTCGCATTTTTATATCCCAATGTTGACAGGTATAGTTTAATCACTTGCTTTTCTGACACACAAAGCCTACTCTAACACACAGTGAGCAGATCTAATTTCTAATTTAAATTTAAAATACAAGTTTAGATTTTGAAGACATACAAATAAGACATATATACATGCAATATCAATATATAACCTCTTTTTGAAATATGATGAAAGGTCCTGGGAACTTGATGAATAAGCTACTTTATGATTATACCTTTTAGTTTTCTTTTTACTTGTTAATTACAGTGGCATTTTTAATTAACTTAAAAAGCACATTTTAATTTAAACGTCAACATTTTTTTTTTTTTTTTACCTTTGTGCACAGCACAGTGTTAATGTTCACACTATTTAGAATGTTTAAAGTGGCTGAAAATAATAAATATTCATAATAATAAGAATCAATCTGCCTTGTTTTTGAACTGCGCAGAGCTGTAGCTGCTTAATTAGGTCTACTACACTACTGTATTTCAATACTGGTCATATGGTGGTACTTGGAGAGACAGTTATTTTCTAAGGTGGTACTTGGTGAAAAAAGTTTGAGAATCACTGTATTAAAAGACAAAAGTGTATTACAAATAATATATAAATATTAATATATTTATAGATTTTAATACATTTTTTCTTGTGTTGTTGTGAAGAAAAAATCCAATTATGTATGGAAAGCATCTTTAATGCATCGTGATGAACTGAGACATCGAATTGAACCGAATCGGTGGCATGATATTCAGAACCGAACTGTGAGAGCAGTGTAGGTTTACACCCCCAATTGATAATGACCAAAACACTTTGAATGACAGGAAAAAGTAGCAAATTTATCCAATAAATGCATCGATTAGATCCACTGATTTTTATGCACTGCTTCTGCTCTACATATGCGTTGCTTCAGCTCTGCTTGAGCGTGCAGTGTGAATGTGTGCCAGTGGAGGAGATGCTGTTGCAGGAGCTAGAGCGTTGCTGCTCATGACACGTGTTGCGAATAGTGCAACTTTGTAGACCCTCACATGTTGCTCAGGCCGACTTTGCTAAAATATTCGTATAATATTTCTAATCATGGCATAGCCTTCCACCCAATTAGGCTAATTAAGTGATGGAAAAAACCCACACAAAAGCTTGATCACAGCTCGGCCTGGACCTAAGATCGTGTCAGGAAATATCGACCCGTGTCAGGTCAAGTCTGGGCTCAGGGCAGCGAATCTAAACTCTAATGCCTTTATATTCGTCGAACGTAATTCAACATGGTCCTTTCTCAATTAAATTACACATATTTCTATATGTTTCTTTTCCAGATATAAGAGATGTGATCAGGTTGAGGAAAGAAAGGCCTTGAGGCTCAGTGGCAAGCTTCAAAAAGGTAAGAACATGTTTTATAGAGAAAGCCTTCAATTAAAATGTTATCATCATGTTTACATCTGCCATTTAACGTGTCATCATTTCCAGGGCATGGGAAGAAGCGGCGGCCGTCTGTAAGTGTGTGTTACTCCAGTAACGAGGAAGGTGAGGCTGGTGAAGGAAACGGTCGGATGTTTCCATCTTCTCTGAGCGACAGTCCATCTGTGCGCAAACAGCCGAGACGACATGTAACTCCACGCTCATACTGCGACCTGCTGGATTACGACTCCGACTTCGACTGGATCGGAAGTTCAAACTCTGCTTCTCCGGGTCGCAGGAGAACTCCTGGCCTTCGCAATCCAGGTCAGACCACAGTATAAACGAGAGATGTGCTGAAAAATCATTTAGGAAATTAATACTCATTAGTGATACTGGCAGGATTCCCACGGCTCGTGGATTTTTTTAAATATTACAGAATTTTAAAAAGGGAACTCATTTTTTTATATACAAGTCATGGAATATCTGGGATTTGTCATTTTACTTGCAATTTATCAAAATGAATCAATATTCATAATTAGGCTGTCAAATCAATATTCATGATTTTCTCTGACATTTATTCCTTTGAATTTCCCTGAATTTTACAAAAAAATGTAAAATATTTTCTTTTAAATTTTTAAAACAAGCTCCACATTTTTATATTGCTTGCAATTTTGTGTTAAATTCAGTGATCACACAATCAATACATTTTTGAGGGACTGCTCAACACAACTTCTGCCTGATTTTCATTATGGATCTTGGCAATTCAGATTTTTAGTTTATAAATGTCAGAGAAAAGTCAATGAATTTGACAATGATTTCACAGTGGGAATCCTGTAGCATTGTTGTTTTCTCTTGAATCACTTCTGTGCTTAGTTTTCAACAGCAGATGGCGCTGTTTACTTTACAAACAGACAAACTTTGGTTTAATCCAGTGGTTCTCAATCTTTTTTTGCCTGAGATCCCCTTTCCCCTCAGAAAATATTGTAAGGCCCCCTCTACATTTAATGATATCATCGCTCATATAAGTTTGCAGTAGGCATGACAAAAAAGTTTGTTTTCAAAACTTTACTATTGTGTTTATTACTATATCTAGATATGTTTATGTACGAATAATAGCCTAATATAAAATATAAAAGCAAAATATCAGTAGGACATTCGTATTGGGTACATCTTGAGGTATTGGGGATGAGTCGTCTGCAAATGTTAATTTGGACAGCCTCATGCATTCGTTAGCACGAACTTTGGTGCAGATAATGCACTGTAGCTGGGTTAGAGACTCTTTGCTTCGAGTAAATTGAATAAAACCGTAGTTCAGGTAACTATCTTGGTATTTCTGGCATTTCGTATTTCCAGTATTGCTAGCGCTATGACCCGAAATGTTTGGAGCTTCCTCACCTGGGTCCAGTATAGGCATGGACTATATAAGAGGTAAAATGAAGGTATAAGATTCTGACGGTATGATAACCTTGGATAAAAACATCACATTTTCATGGTTTGACACTATTGTAATTACCGCTCTAAAATATATTCTTTTTAAATGTCTGGGTAAAAAACAAAACCTTTTTCCACATTGACCACAATATATTTTGTTTTGGGAAACATTTCAAATATTTTGGAGCAGTAAACATGTCAGGCTAAATAACTCCAGTGAATCATTGACTTCTGCTGTCTCCCTTAGTTTCAAAAACACAGATGTCTTTACAATTTACATCATCATCTTTGGATCTCTTTTCTGCTGGAGATATCTAAAAAACGACAAAAAATGTAAACAAAAAATCGTAAACATTCCTTAGTAACGGTATAGCAGAAAATTTTTGCGGTTTTAAAACCTTGATTTTTCCAAATCGCAGTATACCTTGAAAACGGTTATCGTCCCATGCCTAGTCCAGTATGCCTGGGTCATTATTATTAGCTGCTGAAGGCGAATCAGTGAGACTTATTACAAGTTTGTCCATTTTTTTTGGTCAGCCAGGGGATAAAATGAACTAAGGCAACATGATCTTTCTCCTAATTATCCACTGCAACAAATTTTTTTTTAAATATGACTCAACCCCCCACTGAGCTCGCTGAGGCACCCTTGCGGGCCAGATCCCCCCTGTTGGGAACCACTGGTTTAATCCACTCTCTTACAAATACCACTTGAAAATGGTTGAATTTGCTAATGTTTGTCAGAATCGTGCCTTTCTATGTTTTAAGAGAGTTTTAGGAGAGTCTGCAGACTAATATATGCAAGACAAAATTGCACATTTTTTTTTCTTCCACGATGTACACTTGATTGGAAATCTCCAACTGGTAACAATTGGTTGTTCATTTAAAATCTGAAAGTTGGGACTACAATCTTGTCTCTTTCACAGATCTTTGCGTGCATCAGTACTCTCAGAATCACTCTTTCATTTGTTTTAAATGTGCTGCAGATTTCCTGTCATTTGATGACTTCATTGGTGACCCGTTTGACGAGGCAGTTCGTCATCGCAGGCCTGGTTTCCACAAGGTTCCAGCCATCAAACGGAAAGTGGAGAAGGTACTGAGATTGTTCACTTCTGTGGAGTCTCTCAAAATGCCACTGAAGCGGCATTGATAATTCTCTTTGTTCACAGAGTCCTCAGGAGCAGACGCCACCCAGCGTCCTCGCAGCTCTCGCTAATGGATTTGCAGAGAGAGAGCAGGAGCCTGCTGAACCTACATATAAGATCCGGGTCGATTTTAAGGTAAACGTCTAAATTCTTTTAGCAACCTGATCTGAAACCTCTAATGATTCTCCAAAGAGGATTTTATGTTGGCTAATACATGCTGAAGACTTGTTTTTAATAGGATCATCTGAGTAGTTTCAGTGGTTGGCCACATGATGGCAGCATCTGGTTATGAAATGGTTAGGGTAGACAACTTTAAATAATCTTTCTTTAAAAATATTTTTTTATGGAAGAAGAATATGTAAAAACAGGAGTATGTTTTATAATGTGATGTGCAAGTTTTAAAAAATAATTCAGCAATTTTCATTCTGTCACATAATTCTTTAGAAATTGTTTTGATTTGGTGGTTTTGTTCTCAAGAATCATTTATATTTGCATAGCATAAAGAAGTATTTATTTCATTTGAGTATCACTGATTAACTGTTGTATTTATTATTATTAATAGTTTCAATTCAATCTAATTTTATCTTTTCAATTTTCATGACTTTAGTGATAGTATTTTTGTCACCATGTGGACTGTAGCAGACTCCGAAGTGAGAAAGATTCAGTTCCACATAAGGTTATTAAATAGCAAATGTTATAAATATTATGACTTAAAACATTAGGTGAGCAGGTTAGATTGTAATTCCATGTCCTAAACAACACGCTTCGTGGCGAGATACGCAGTGATGAGTAATATGGCTGTTTGCACCAGATGAACCATGACAGAAATTTAAATACAGCCATTCAGAAGCACAGAATATGCGTTTACTTCCAAAATGTTAAGGTTTATTACCTAATTAATACATATTAAACCTCTTTAACGTTATTAACTGTACATGCTGAATCGCTCTTATGTGTTTAGTTCTAAAGTTTTCAAACGGTTTATTTTATTTTCAAGATCTGAGGTGAACTATCTGCTGCTGTTTTCAGTATAAGGCAATAAATGTCATATGAAATGGCATTCAAACTCACATTAATAGCATTTACCACTGAATAAAGCACATAAAAAGCACTTTTAAATGTGTTCCATTTGACTTTTGAGATTTATTTTTTCCTCTTTTCTTTTTGACACACCTTTCTAAATGGATGTATTAATATCCTAATCTCTACAGAAGATTTGCACAAATAAATATTCTTTCTTTTGATTAATAAGTAATTTACCTAAAAGTAATGCAAGTTGCAAACAAATGACAAAAAACACAGCATGACATTAATTCCCATTTCATCTGTGCTCTTATTTGGATCTATTTGACATTTTCAATGAAATTAATAACAATAATAATAATTCCTTACATTTATATAGCTCTTTTCCAGACACTCAAAGTGCTTTACACAACGGTGGGGTGGGGGGGATGACGCGACTGCAGCCATATTGCTATATCCAGCCCGCACACCACACACCAGCTAATTGGTGGAGAAGACACAGAGTGATGAAGCCAATTATGACATGGGGATGGTTAGGAGGCCAAGATGGACAGATGCCAGTGGGCACATCTGGCCAGTATGCCGGGATTAAACCCCTATACTTTTTCGAAGAACATCCTGGGATTTTTAACGACCACAGAAAGTCAGGACCTCAGTTTAACCTCTCATCCAAAAGACTGCGCTCACTGAGCAATATAGAGTCCCCTTCACTATACTGGGGCATTAGCACCCACACAGACCGCAGGTTAAGCGCCCCCTGTTGGCTTCACTATAACACCACTAAGACTAAGCTCATCGTTTGGGTTTTTGTGTTGAGAATTTTGTGTTTTGTGCTGATTGTAATTTTTCCATAGTGTAATTCAGACTGAATAAGAACACAAACCCTGTTTCTGTTTTAAAGTGTGTGACGTTGAACGGTTCTCTGTCTCTCTGGTGTCTGTCTACAGGAGGACTGCAGTGTTCAGAGCGTGTGGGCGACAGGAGGACTCAGTGTTCTCACTTCTGTACCGCTCATGCCCTCCTGCGTCTGCCTGCTGTGTGCCAGTAAAGGCCAACATGAGGTGCGTCCTGACTGCTCTTCCTGAAAGTTGTCATCATTTACTCTCCTTTTACTTGTTCAATCAGACCTTTAGCAGTTTCTTTCTTCTGTTAAACACAAAATAAGATATTTAGAAAAATGTTGAAAAGCTGTAACCATTTGCTTTCACAGTTTCTGTTTCTCCTGTTATAAATGGTTACAGGTCTTCAACATTCTTCAAAATATCTTCTTTTGTGTTCAACGGAAGAAAGGAGCTCATAAAAATATATAACCACTCGAGTGTGAGTTTCATTTTTGAGTGAACAATACCTCAAAAGAAGCTCTTAGACATTAAAATACACCTAGGTAATCAGATTTATTCTTCAATATGTGTGTATGTGTGTTCTGCTACATTGATAAATGTTAACTTCATTCAAACTCCTAATGCTTCTCGATTTTTAATGAACATGTATCGGTTCTTAAAGCGATAGTTCACCCAAATATGCTTCATTTAATCACTATTTACTCTCTCTTGATTAGTTGCTTTTTCTTTAGAGTTTCTTTTTATGGTGAACATAAAAGAAGATATTTTGACGAAAGCTGAAAAACCAGTAAACATTGAAATACTATAGAAGTCAGTGGTTACAGGTTTTCAGCTTTCTTCAAAACATCAACAGAAGAGGAAAGATAGAATCTCAAATGGTTTTGTAGCTGGTGAAAGGTGAATAAGTCATGGCAGATTGTTCAGTTTTGGATGATCTATCCTGATTTGTGCTGTGTGCGTTTAATGCCTGAGCAAAACATTTGATTTGAAACTTGGTATTCAGATTCTTTAATTTTTTTTATTTAGTTTAAGGATAAATACACTTTTAGGCCCTCTGTAATGTGGCGTGAAAGATCACTGCGCTGTAGCCACATGACCATGCCTTCCTTTTTATTAGTAATAGTACCATAGTAACGTATGTATAAATATTAGTATCATGTTATGCTTAGTCTTTTTCAACTGGTAAAAGATATAAAGAAATGGCTTATGCTCCATATTACATGTACCCTAGAAAAGCCATTCAATGGCCATAAAATTGATTGTTAGTTTGGGGCATTTTGGATATATGCATTTAATAAGTTTTAAATGTTTATTTAGGATCACTTTAGCACAATTTATTCTGTATTTAGTATGTATTTGAATGATTTTGACATGTTTTAATGCAGAAATTAAAAATTTACAAACTTGTAATATATATGAAGAGTTCAGATGCAAAAGCCGCTAAACGCCACTTCCGCAATAAAATGAGCAATAAAATCAGCGCATTCAGAAATAACAGTTAGTTGGCAGAAGCCACTAAACGCCACTTGCCTTTAGCAGCAAAAACCGCTATATCCCAACAACCAATCAGAAAGTGCGAATCGAATCATATGTTTGATGAGCTGTCTTTTATGAGGAGACTGTTTTATTCCGCTTTCGATTTAGATTTTAAAAGATGGAGTTACTGTACTGCATGAGGCTGTCTGACTCTCAGTGACAGGCAAATGAAAACGCCCCGTACGTCAAAAGTCTGTGCATTATAAGAAAAAGAAAACACACTACACAGTCGGAAGTGTAGCATGAGTTCATAACATGCTTTTGTGCAGTGACGCTACTTTGAATGAGTCCGATTTACTATACATTAAACAGAAACTCGGTTTCACAAAAGATGCCGTTCTTTTATCCCACATGGATGCTATGATGATAAACGAGACCAAAAAAGAGACCAAAACCATGAGTATGGTTAGGATGGATTAATGACAGCTTCTAAAAGTGTCTGAGAGGCGTCCCCTTTTTGCCCAGTAGGCCTATCTTGTGTTTTATTTGCTAATGTAAGCTATTTTTAAAAACATAAATATAATGTATAAACCAATACACAGCGGAATGAACCGCCACTTGACATATTTATGCATTTTTAATTTTAGATGGTGTATGTAATGTGTTTTATTTTTGGTAAAATCGTGTCTAATTGCATCTTCAATGATTTTCCAGCTAATTACATTGTCCTTTCTCAATGGTGGATTTAGAGGTTTTTGCATAAAAAGCACAGGTGGATTTAGCTGGTTTCTACCTTGTTAAAAACCAAAGAATTGTCTAAAGTGGCATTTTTGAAAAAAAAAATTGATTAAATAGTTAATAACCTTATCATTACCTATAAAATAAAACTTCTGAACCTAATCAGAGAAGCCTGATAGAAAATGCTTTAATTCACAAGAAAAGAGGTCTGATTGATTTAGAGGGTTTGCATCTGAACCCTTCATATATATATATATAAATGATATTGCAAGTTTGTAAATGAAAATGGACTCAGTCCAGTTTCACAGCTGACTGTTTGGTTGAATTGCTCTAGTATTTTTTTCCATTCATTTTTTTAGGCAGATTCAATAGGTGTTGTGTAAATTAGGAATAAGAAAAAATGCATACTGTATTGTCATTCTGCCAACCTGATGTCCTGCAGATGTTGTTCTGTCAAGTCTGCTGTGAGCCTTTCCACCGCTTCTGCTTGGACCCTTCGGAGCGTCCACTGGAGGACAACAAGGAAAACTGGTGCTGTCGGCGCTGCAAGTTCTGCCGGGTCTGTGGCCGCAAGAATAAAGAATCCAAGGTAGATCGCCAACTAAAGAAAGGGATATTGAATGAAAGGGATATTTGCCTTAATATTACAGATAGAGCAATGTTTAGTTTTTCTCTAATATATATTGGGAAATGAATATAATTTCACAAGATGACCTATATGTGTATGTGAAAAGAATTCATAATTTTAATTTGTGATTCATTTGGGAGGAATCGGCATAAAGTATAATGAATAAAATTACAAGCATAAATTAATAAAATAGAACAAAAATACAAATTAAATAAACAGTGCTTTATACTTTTATGGAGGGTCTTAACAGTATTGAAGTACAAAAATGTAATTATCAAATGCAAAATGTACATATGATGTGGATGTCTTGTCTAATTCTTGACTCCTATAGTTTTCATTGTAGAAATAAATAAAGAAATTTTTTGTTAAAGCCACTAGTGATGGGAAGTTCGGATCATTTTACTGACTCTGACCTTTAATTCTCATTCAGCGAGGTGAACGAATCTTTTATCGAGTCATTTCGTTCAATTTGCCAAAATAACATTAAATTGTTTATGAGTTGCTTTCAAACTCATCTACAACTAGCCCAAAGGTTGACCACGCTACAAAAAAGTCATAACTAGAATGCTATAAGAAAGAGACAACAATCATTTATTGTTTACCTGGTCTTTAGTCTGATTACGTCAGCTCGCCTCTTCTGACAGCTCTTCAAATTTGAGTTGTTTCTTAACGTCACACTGACAGTTCCACATAAGCTTAACCAATGCATATAGTCTAAGCCGAAAGGAGCCATGATTAGTTCACCTTTTGAGTCTTCAGGTTTTTGAGTCGTTCGTTCATCACGTGACAGCATATAAAGAGAGATGACTCAAGAAATGAACGGATCTAATCTTTTTTGGCTCTGACTGCATATGATTGGCTTCTGTCTGTCACGTGATGAACGAACAACTCAAACCGAGGACTCGAAAGATGAACGGATCAAATCTTTTTCCTTTCTCTGGCTGCATATGATTGGCTTCCGTCTTTCACGTGATGAACGAATGACTCAAACCTAACAGTAGACTCGAAAAAGGAACCAGAGCTCAACAGTAAGGACTGCCCGATGGCCCGGGGCCAGCATGAGAGATGCGTGGGACAGTATTCAGGATCGTTACTGGCCCTGCCTTGATACTAATGTTTAATTTCCCTGCAACTATTTGACAATCGCATGCAAATACAGTCTTTGAGAAACAGTTTGTGCTTTTCTGTAATGTCATAAACACCATATTGTGTTTCAGTTCCTCTTATCTGATTGGATGTTTTGAGCATGTTTTTCCATAACCTGGTAACAACCAGTTCAGCGAAGAGACAGCAGCATCAAATTATGAGGCTAAAAGAAAACGTATCAAGCAGATACTTGCGTGGTTACCACACAATGAAAAAAATAATTAATTTATATTAATAATTATTTATTTAAATAATTTAGAACTTCCATACTGCTCTTTTTGTTTGCATAACACTTTGAATTTTGCTCATTATATATTTTTTCCAATTTAAATTTCACAGATATTATTTTTGACACATTATTTAAAATACGTGGCTAAGAAATAGCTATTAACTTCTTTTTTTTGGTGGGGCCAGTAAAAATTTTGGCAGGGCAAGTAAAAATCTGAGATTACGAAAAATCCTTAGCATTGAACCCTGGGAACTAATCTTCTCTTCCACCTGCACAAATGTGCGCATTCACAAACGAACGAATCACTCCCTGAGGACTCATCATTCTCAAGTCATACAAAAGATTTGGTCAAAATGAATGATCCGTTCAAGAACGCTCCCATCACCCACCCATCCCCTCACGAAAAGCCACAAATTTGATAAATTCTAATGTCCAAAAGGTTTATTTGAAATCTCCATTCTGTAATGATATATTGTGCAGACCTAATTACACAATACAAGTCTTATTTCACCTCAAAAAGAAAATTAATTAAAAAGCAATTGTATTTGGAACAAGTTAGTATATACTTAATCAAATGTTAATGATTTAATACATAAAAAATAATCAATCTATAATAATAAAAGAATGAATTGAATTGTTTAACCCCAAAAGACGCAATCACTAATTTCAGCTTTTACCAGTGTATAAACAAGCTTGCTCTTGCTCTGTTTAAAAGAACATTTATAATTTGTCTTGTAATTTTTTTTTGTGGCTTGATGTCTGTGCAGCCTCTGCTGGAGTGTGAAAGGTGTCAAAATTGTTATCATCCTGCCTGTCTGGGTCCCAACTACCCCAAACCCAACAAACGCAAGAAGCCTTGGGTAAGTCGGGAATGGAGGGACTTTCCAGAATGTGAAAGATCTACAAGCTGATTTTAATATACGTTGGCAGTCTCCACTTTCTTGACTCAGCCTTTTTGTTCAAACTTCAGGCCAAATAGCACAGACGGAGTGCAGTGTGAGGTTAAAACAGATGAAGTACAGTCTTAAGTGTTGTTCTGAACCAAAAACTTTTTGGAGAAACTCTGATCTAGATATCACAGCAACCACAGCTCAAGATAAACAAATAAAGGTGTACCTTTCTGCAGAATTTAATGCAGCTTAAAGGAACGTGGCTGTTTTAGTACCGTTCTAATTGCTAAATTCATGTTCGTATTGTAAATTTAGTTCACCCACAAATGTAAATGTGGTTACCTGACCCCTTGTTTTCTGAGCCTGATATTTTTCTGAGGAACTCTGACGTTGACTTCTTTTGAAAGAGGCTGTTTGCAATAGTTGTTGATTTACAGTAACGTTTTGTTTACAGATTGTACAAAGCGGTTAGATTCTGTTTACCTTAAATCAAAATAGCAGTTAGCAGGAGTTTATGCTAAGTGCGTTTTATTGGGGGGCCATTTGCGCTAATGCATGTTCATTTTAAAACACTTGTATTTTGTTATGGTTACAGCTAGTGCTTCAGTCTTTATCTCTGGCATCTTTGACCTATGAAAACGAAGCATTTTGAAAATGCTAAAAACCCCATTTTAGTTTGGAAATACTGGTGTTTCGTTTCATTATAGACTGACGGGATGAGGATAATTTTTATTCTAATGTCGTTTTAAAACTAAAACTTACTAGTGTAAACATTACCTTAGCATTATGCTATTTATATTGATAGTGACGTATTATATTGACACAATATGTAAAAAAAAAAAATTTAAAGAATATTTATCTTCTAGAAGTGTATTAAGAAACCATTTATACTTTGGGGAAATATAAAACTGTATCTAAAAATACCAAATTGAGTGTAAACAAAAATTTCCAGTGTATTTCAAACTCTGGTGTTTCTTTTTGAAAGAGGCTGTTTGCAATAGTTGTTTATACAAAGTGAATTTACACTAATGTTTTGTTTAAAGATTGTAAAAAGTGGTTTAATACTATTTACACAAACTAAACATCACATTTTCTTGATGAGAGCTAGATGCTGTTTATATTAAATCCAAAAAGCAGTTAGCGGACGTACATTAAATCCAAATAGCGGACAGTGGAGTTTATGGTAAGTGATGAGAGCGGTGCGGTTCACACTACTGCCTGTTCATTTTAAAACACACATATTTTGTTATGGTTACAGCTAGTGCTTCGATCTTTATCTCCGGCATCTTCGACCTACGAAAACGAAGCATTTTGAAAATGCTAAAAAACCCATTTTAGTTAGGAAATGCTGGTGTTTCGTTTCATTATAGACTGACTGGATGAGGGCCATTTTTATTCTAATGTCATTTTAAAACTAAAACTTACTAGTGTAAACATTACCTTAGCATTATGCTATTTATACTGATAGTGATGTATACTATTAACACATTATGAAAAAAAAAGAAGTATTTTTAACTTTCTAAAAGTGTATTTAGATGCTATTCATACTTTGTGGAAATATAAAACAGTATCCAAAAATACCAAATTGAGTCTAAACAAAAATTTCCAGTGGATTTCAAACTCTGGTGTTTCTTTTTAAAAGAGGCTGTTTGCAATAGTTGTTTATACAGAGTGAATTTACACTAACGTTTTGTTTAAAGATTTTAACAAGTGGTTTGATACTAATTACGCAAAGTAAACATCACATTTTCTTGATAAGAGTTAAATGCTGTTTACAATAAATCCAAATAGCAGTCAGTGGAGTTTATGGTAAGTGAAGAGAGCGGTGCGGTTCACACTACTGCCTGTTCATTTTAAAACGCATATATTTTGTTATGCATATATCTGGTAATATTAACCCATAACTCTATAAAATCTTTGACCTGTGAAAACTAAGCATTTTGAAAAGCTAAAAATTCATTTTAGTTTGGAAACACTGGTTTTGTTTCAGTATAGACTGTCTGGATGAAGATCTTTTTCATTCTAATTTGTCATTTTAACATCACCTTAGTATTATGCTATTTATAGACCATTTTGAGAACAAAAACAATGGTCCCAACGTATTACCTGTTTTACATTTTCATTTTTATAACTTCTGAGAATCCATATAGAGCCACATATTGATAATGTAATGATAGCTGTTTTTAAGATTAAGTTATGATTGAATCGCCTCGTTACATTTATGAAATAATTTGATAACAAGCAGGAAATGGTCTATACTATTTACTGTTGAAGCAATATGCAAATAATAGTATTTTTTTACCTTCTAGAAGTGTATTTAGATATTATTTATACTTTGTGGAAATATAAAACAGTATCCAAAAGGACTATATTCAGTGTAAACAAAAATATTTTCAGACACATGTCGCTTTACTGGGACCATAAAGCACTTCCTACACCTACACCTTCCCCTAGCGATAACAGCAAACACTGATTTTAAATGTTTTATTTATTTTAATATCGAGTGGAATCATAAGGGCTTTTGTCCTGACTGCACTTTGAACCTGTTTGATCAAAGTGAGACGTGCAGGATCTTACAATGTCAAATAAACAGTTTTTTATAACAACAATTTTTATAGCTTCCGAGAATCCAAAAGAGCCACATATTGATAAATAACGTCATGATAGCTGTTTTCAAGATTAAGTTATGATTGAATCGCCTCGTTACATTTATGAAATAATTTGATAACAGGCAGGAAATGTTCATAGGCCACTGACATCACCACATTGAAATTGTCTATACTATATACTATTCAAACAATATGTAAACTAAAGTATTTTTACCTTCTAGAAGTGCATTTAGATGCTATTTATACTTTGTGGAAATATAAACAGTATCCAAAATACCATATTGAGTGTAAACGAAAATATTAATCAGATGGATGTCGCTTTACTGGGGCAATAAAGTGCTTTCTACACTACCTGACTAGTCTTGCCGTCGATTCCAGTTGTAAGAACAATAAATAATAACTTTATTTCTAGTTGATCAGTTGGAAAAGTGGCAGAAGGTAGATTTTTCTGATGAATCATATGTTGAACTGCATCCCCATTATTAGATTATGTTCAGTAAGGGGACATGCGAGATCTGCAGAATGGATGGCAACATAAACAGTCTGATGTATCAAGACATTTTTGCTGCCCATTACATCACAAACCACAAGAGAGGGCAAATTCTTCAGCAGGATAGCACTCGGTCTCATACTTCAGCCTCCGCATCAAAGTTTCTGAAAGCAAAGAAGGTCAAGGTGCACCAGGATTGGCCAGCCCAGTCACCAGACATGAACTTTAATGAGCATGTTCAGGGCAAGATGGAAGAGGTATTGAAGATGAATTCAAAAATCATGATGAACTCTGGGAGTCCTGCAAGAACACTTTGCAATTCCAGATGACTTTATTAATGCATGATTTGAGTCATTGCAGAGATGTATGGATGCAGTCCTCCAAGCTCATGGGAGTCATACACAACAGTAACTCTTTTTCCACTGCACCATGACTTTATATTCTATACTGTACGTTATTTCTGTTAAGTGACAAGACTTTTGTCTAAGCAAAGTCAGACCTTACTGTTCTAGTTAAATAATTCAAAATCAAGTCATGATCAAATAGAAGTCAAGTTACTATTTGTTCTTAAAACTTGGATAGGTGACAAGACTTTTGTCAGGTAGTGTACACCTACACCTTCCCCTAATGATAACAGTAAACACCCATTAGGCATTTTATTTACACTTTATTTGAATATTCTATTACAATTATATATATATGCTACTATATGCTGTATATATATATATATATATGCTGTATATATATATATATGCTGTATATATATGCTACTGCTATAATCTAAATGGGCAATTTTGACAGGTCAAACCAGGCATTTGGTCAAAGCAGGCTATTAGTATTTATTGTAAATAGACACTCTGTTTATCTTTGGCCCAGCTGTCTGTCTCGTTGTAGTTTCTGGATGATGTTTGAGCTCATAGCGAAAGGCTGATGTGTGACTTTTGTGTTTTTCTAGGTGTGTATGACTTGCATCCGCTGCCGGAGTTGTGGCGTGACTCCAGGGAAGAGTTGGGATACTGAGTGGAATCATGACAAGGGCTTGTGTCCTGACTGCACAAGACTGTTTGATCAAGGTGAGGCGTGCAGGCACTTGCTGTGTCAGACATACAGTTGAAGTCAGGATTATTAGCCCTTCTGATTTATTAGCCCCCCTGTATATTTATTCCACACAATTTGTTTAATGGAAAGAAGATTGTTTTCAACACATTTCTAAATGTTTTAATAACTAATTTCTAATGTGTTTAGTGTTATTATTGTTTATTATTATTATTATTATTATCATTATGTGTTTTTAACATGAACAATTTGCAACGCATTTTTTTAGTATTTAAAAACCTTTGTTAATGTTATTTAATGTAAATCATGTTGTCCATTGTTAGTTCATGTTAACTCAAAGTGCATAAACTCAAGTCAGCGAGCACATTTGTTGAAGTTTTATATTTTAATAATGCATTGCGTATGTACTCTAGCAGTTTATGCGACACTGACCTTTCAGTGTTTACCGTTGTTGTGAAAAACACCATCTGCATCAAACACATCTGTTCTAAGTTAGGGATTTTTCTGTTTGTGTAGGCAACTACTGCACCATGTGCTTCAAGTGCTATGAAGATAACGATTACGATAGCCAGATGATGCAGTGCTCAACGTGTAACCACTGGGTCCATGCTAAATGTGAAGGCCTGACAGGTGAGTGACAATGTCGGATTGTTTTATTTAATATCATTTTTTAAAATAGTTTTTATTATTATTATTATTATTTATTTATTTTAGTCCATTAAACGTCCTATATTTTAACATGGCATCAACATTTCTTTTCAATCTATCTGTAAGAATTATATTATATGTATTGACCTCATTCCGCCCGCCCACTTTTAATACTTCGCTCTTCCGCATTTTGTCATCCAACTTCCGGTACGCTGACACGGAACATCAGATGACTGTTTCAGAAAGTCATTACATAATGTGTAGTTAGCTGTAATTTAAGAAAAATGGCATATAATGCTAGTTCAGTAAATGTTTTGAGCTGGGAGTACAGTGAAACCTCCCTGCAGCGATCAGATGGTCTCATATTGCCCCATCCATCATTACTTTTAATGTGGGCAGACGATATGAGCCAGAGATAACTTACGAGGATATTTTAATTACTTTGTCCTGTCACAAGGAGTAGATGGAGCGTTTATGAAGACTTATAAAAGTATAGAGGCCTACCAATATTTACATAGTGGGAAAGTTGGTCATGTTCTATTACACAGTGAGGGTGATTTCATCTTTTTAAAAGCAAATGTGCACCCCAGCCAGTCGAGCAGTCTATGCCACTCAGTGTGGGTGCTACTTAGTAAGCAGGGATCAGTGGAGACTACAGGATGTTCGTGCGTCGCTGGTTTAGGAAGGTCCTGTAGTCACGCAGCCTTTATATTATCGACGGCAAGTAAATATATAAATAAATAGTAATATCTTGTAAGGTCTGTGTTAACATAAGCCATAAATGTAAACAGTAACGTATTTGTGTTATAGTACACAGCTGCTCACTCGGTTACCATCAGCAGACTAAGGATCTGGTCAAATCTCTTAATATGTGAGGTGTTGACCTTATTCTTCAATGCAGAAGTGTGCTCGTTTTTGCGATTGTTTTAGAACTTCCCATTCAGTCGTCTATGGGAGAAATGAATAAGGATAAATAACGGCAGAAAATTGTCAAACTACTCACTCTACAAACAAGTGTTTGCATGACTACACGGACAAAATAGAATAATATAATATGAAAACATCAGTTTGACACATCAAGCAGCAAAACAAGCTGTTTTTAATGTCAAAAAATGAATGGAAGTGAATGAGACCAGAAGTCTCGAGACAAAAAGACTCAAATGGGTGTGCCCACTCATACGCGGAGAATAAGGTCAATAGCATATGTGTATTTATTAAAAGAGTAACACGTAACGTGCGGGTATGTGTATATATAAATATATATATGTGTATGTGTATACAGTAGTTTGCATTTGAAGCAAGGCCAAATACATTTGAAGTCACAATTATTAGCCCTCCTGAATTGTTAGGCCCCCTGTATATTTCTTTCCCCAATTTTTTGTTCAACTGAATAAAGATATTCAACACATTTCTAAACATAATAATAATTTTAATAACTCATCTCTAATAACTCATTCATTTTATCTTTGCCATGATGACAATACAAAATATTTGCTAGATATTTTTTAAGATACTAGTATTCAGCATAAAGTGCCATTTAAAGGCTGAACTAGGTTAATAAGACAATTTAAGTAAATAATTGGAAAGTTATTGTATAAGGATGGTTTGTTCTGTAGAGGGGGCTTATGATATTGACCTTAAAATGTAAAAACAATTAAAATAAAATGAATAGTTGCTTTTATTCTAGCCAAAATAAACAAATCAGACTTTCTCCAGAAGAAAAAATATTATCTGAAAAACTGTGGAAAATTTCTTGCTTTGTCAAACTTCATTTGGGACATATCTGCAAAAGAAAATATTTATGTGTGTGTGTGTGTGTGTGTCAGGACACAAATCTGTATAATGACAAAGGTATGACTAGGGCCACACAGAATCTGCGTGCGCAGAATTCCACAGATTTTTAACCCATCATTGATTCTGTTTATTTACTTGGGTAAATGTGTGGAAATTTATATTTATTCAGTTTTTAAATTAATTTCAGTAATAATATTGACTAATATGAAAATATTCATGTGATTTATTTACAATACAGTTTGTAAAGTACTATTCTGTCTTTTAGTAGAGATTTTATATGAGAGACTTGCTTTATTTACCAAATATAGTGGATCTAATTGGATTCACATTGTAAACATTAAATAAAAGTTAAAAAGGGATTACTTTTTATTTCATATATTAAGTTTTTAGTTATGATACTCCCAAAATCATTCAGCATAAATCCACAGATTTTTAACAAAATACTCTGCAGAAATAGCAAAAAATGTCCGCAGATTCCGTTTGGCTCTAGGTATGACACAGGTATTGCAAGAAGGTGGTGAAATATGAGGACATTGCTGTTGTCCTCATTTCTCAAAAGGCTTATAAATCACACAGAATGAGGTTTTTATTTTAGAAAGTAAATCTGAAGTTTCCTGTGAGGGTTGGACCAATAGACAATACAGTTTGTACTGTATAAAAACAACGGAAATTTATGGAATGTACCCACAATTTACAAAAACAAACTTGTGTGTGAATGTTTATAATGCATTGTGGGAAATAGTTTTTATATGTGGCTGGAGTTTTCTCAAAGCATTTTTTTCACATCCACTGAGAACTCATAAAAGTTTCTTACAATTGTATCATGCAACCATAAAAACATTATTGTGTTTACTAACTAAACATTTCCCAAGTCTCTCGTTTTTCCATTGCTGGGAACAAAATCCACCAGAATTTCCAAACAGGATTTCACATTTTGTATGCTTTGCGTTTTTCATTACCTTTTTAACCAGGATATGCAGCAATCAGTCAGTCATTCTCCAATAATCATGTCTTTGTCATCCTTCCCCCTAGTAACTTACTGAGAAAGCAGACAACAGATGCAATTGAGAAATTTACCACTCCCTTGTGCGTCTGTGTGATAATAAATGGTGTTGTTTTTCCTAACAGATGACTTGTATGAAATCCTGTCAAGCCTCCCTGAGAGTGTGGTTTACTCCTGTCAGCCGTGTCTAAAAGAGCAGCCGGATGGAGAGGCGGTCAGTGGAGCGGGGTGGAGGGATCTGCTTGACCAAGAGCTCAGGACGGGTTTAGAAAAACTGCTGTCCTGCATGATGGGCTCCACCCTCACCGAACACCTGGTCACCTGCAAGAAGGTCAGTGTCACATCACATTCAATATCAATAGCTATGTTTCCATCCCAAGTAAGTGTGTAACAGTACGGATTTGTACGGATTGCAACCCTCGGTTCGGAACACATGTGGCCTGCGGCTTGATAATTTTTTTTACTGATAGATTCATCCTAAATTTGTAACAATCTGAGAGAGATCACCTCTTGCATCATTCAAATCACATGTATGAAAGCATTTAGGGTTTCCTGTGACATATAATGATGACGGAAGAAGTTGTGGTAGGTTATTCGGGATGTGGTGGGTTTCTTAGGTTATTAAAGGTGTTTTCTGTCACTAGTTTAGCCTGCATTCATGCGTTGAGTGTAAGCTGCACGATAAATCATTAAAAGATCGGGATCTCAACATTCATGCAACATAAATTACAAATGATGGTGATTTGCATACGTGTATTAAATCGATATTTATCCAATCCGATTTATCCAATCGCTGCCTTGAAATCTGAAAACACAAAAATCAAGAAAGCGAGTGTTTTGTCTTTAGTGTTTTGAGTTGGTTATTAAGTTACAAACAGTCAAATAACACAGAAGTACTGAGATAACAGTTTATAGTTTAGATCAGAGATTAGATCAGCCTATCGTAACCCTTAATTTGGCCCACCATCCCATCTGGGAGGAGCACTGAGTATGATGGAGAGGGTTGGGACGAACGCCTTTAACACAGAGATCATCATTTCTAATTTGACGTAATTTTTTTTGTTTGTTTTATTGCTGAGCAAAAAAAGCTAACTGAAATTTTGTTTCAATTAAATGTTATAAATTCATCTGATGTTATAAAATGTAAATACTGTCACTCAATAGATAGAAGCCTATGCAGAAGACATCAGCATGCAAATCAAGGCAAAAGCCAGTGTAAATCTGCCATAAATTAGATTGTTTTAATTTTATTGTAATACGTTCATTATTTAATATAAACACTCTGTATTAGTTAATGTAAAGACATGTTTTCTTGTCATTTCTAAACATTATTAAATAAATTAGGAAATTACCCATGGCAGCTATGTTTGCCTTCCGCCCACTAGCCTCAATCAAGTTTGGTTTTTGGCCCTTCATAAGAAAAAGTTTGGGCACCCCTGGTTTAGATAAACCACTGATGTTTATGGGAAACGTTGCAGTCACCATCATTTGCTTTTAACTTGACGCTCAAAAATAAAAAGTTGTAGGCAGCAATTACATTATTTAATCAATAGGTGGCGACAACAAGCCATCAAAAATATGCCACTGAATAATTCTTCAAAAACGAGCCATCTAGTAATGAATTAAGTTAATGACTGAATCATTTATTGATAAAATGAGACTAAAAATAAATATGGCCTGTACAAATTATATGGTTAGAGTTCTACATTTAGCGTCGTCAGTAGTAGTAACAATAAATTTTTCACCAGACTGAATATTTTACACTTTATTTTTATTCAGCTTATTATTTCTTCCTTTTATTTGTAATAATATCACAGGTTTTAAGTTCTGTTTGTTAAAACCAAAAGTGTCTTGCAGTATTGTTTTTGTAATAAATGGAAAACAAATTACATTTGTCTCCTGCCCTTTTTGGCTGATCCGAAAAAGGGTCCGACCCATGACTAAAAAAACCATAATGTGATCCGAACTGTGAAAATTGTGATCCGTTACACCACTAATCCCAAGATGCAAATTAGATGCGCAAAATGCAAGTAATGCATAAATCATTTGGGGCTTAAAGGATCGTTTCCATCCAATGACTGCGTCAAAAAGAACAAAACGAACATGTCCTGAAAAACTGGAACCAATTATATACATAAAAAGCACTCTGGCCTTTATTCTTGTATAAAAGATGAAATGCAATAAACGTACAGTGTCTTTTGGAGGCGTCAGATGCTCTTTGGTAGTATTATGGGAGGCTTTACAGAACGACCAAGAAATTTTAGAATGTTTATTAATGGCGTCCCATCGCATGCATTTTTGTTACCACATGGTCTGATGAAACAAAATCACATGACTTTAGTGATGCGCGTGCTGGAATTTATATGGTAAATGTGTTTCCATTTGAGTTTGTGCATTTTTTTTCCTCATCGGATAAAAGGTTTATCTTACTCAGTTGTGCACATGAGATTTGTATTCTCATTTTCAAATTTTATGCCCATTCATGGCATTTCATTTTGACCAGTTTTATGCAATATTCCAAAATACACATCCAAACAGAGGCCATGAGAACACTGCTGCTGTTTCAATTCCTGTTTTTATTTACATTTTTTAGGTTTTTCTCAATTTACTTATCATATTTATGCTTACTTACAGGAATAAACTATAGTATCTGCTCTTTTTACTTTGACTGTAGAGATTGCTCTCCACTATTAAATTCATACGTGCGAAGTAGTCACTTTTTTTTAACCTTTTGTATCCTTTGCTGAACATGCTAACCTCAAATCTGAGGGCATTTGAGGTTGTTCTGGATGCTTTCCTATGTAAAATAACTGTAATTGTACATCTGGGATTTTACCCACTGAAATCATCCTCCTGACAGCTTAACTCCTGATATGTCCAGCTGGCAATTTTGGTGTTTTTGCAGTTTTTTTCCCACTTCCCTTTATGTGAAGGCCAACAGCCTTTTTCCAAATCCGCAAATCATAGCATTTATTTTTTTATTCCATGGTGTTGAATGACTGAGTTCAGTGTGTTTCCTGTAAAAAGCCCTGTAAAACGGGTCAAATCCAGTTTTTCCGTCAAATGTATCATTTAATTGAATAATAGTTTAGTGGTGTGACATTGTCCACCGAGGCTTCGAAGCGTGTATCAAAAAAATGATACATCTCGCTGTAAAGTAGTGTACCGGAGCTTGATTCTTTATGCCATCATCACGTGATCAGTGACGTCCGAAGGCTTTGTTTCCGTCTATACCCACTTGACTGCTTCTGTTTTTGATTCAAAGGTTTAAACACCCTTTATGGGTTAGTAAAGTGTATAGCGGGAGATTAGGCGTCGATTACATACATTTCTACTGTTTCAAAGCACTGCACCAGTCTCACGAACCAGTAAGTAAACTAAAATACAATAGTAATTCATACTAAAAAAGCTTTTGAACTGTGTTAAAGTGTATATATATATAGAAAGAATGTGTGTTCTTATATATAAAGTTATAACTATCTTTAAAGAAGACCACTGCATATTGTAGTATAGTGTGTAAGGAAAGCCAGCTGGCGAGTGCAGCCCGAAAGCCTCACTGCTATAGCCTCCTCAGAGCATTCGACTCCCATGCGGGAATCACCGGTTTGATCCCCGCTTGGAACGAGTGGGAGGGTGAAGGACCAGATGGAATACAATAGACGTGAATACTTTTGAATACCTTGGATTTTACTACAGTCATCGGTGGTGTAATGTAACACAACTTATCCTTAAACTACAGTAATTGAGTAATTTGTTTATATTACTGTTGTTGTATTACTACAGGTAGGGCTGTGCGATAATACGATATTTAATCGTGGACGATAATAATTACTGCACGATCCACTTTTTCAGAAAAATCGTTGTATCGCCATACAGTATATAGTGCAGTGCTTCCGCTACATTCATTCTTCCATGACGGGCGCCTCACCTAAATTCTATTATTAGGCTACTTCTCATTCAAAACATTCACTCGTCTGTCGTTGTTGTTTTTTTTCCAATAGCGGGTTATAATCGCACCAAAACGTATTAAAAGGTGAGTGAATTATAACAGCGGCAACTTTTGTGTAACCATAGTGCTGTGCGTCATTTGTTTAACCCTTTAAGGTTACATGCTGACAGGGCTGCGCGATGCGCGAGGCCAGCATACAGGCGAAGCTTTCAGTTAAGATGAACAGTTTCCATAAATATACTTTACAGATAAAGCTCTACGCTTCTGCATACAATGACTTTATCTTGCTGGAGTTTAAAGCTGCTTCACTTTACTTCAGGACGCATTAATGCCGCTCTGTAGGTTTATTGAAGACATTCGTAAATATTCATAGCAAATCTTATTAATGTTGGAGACATACGCGTTACAGAAACGCACTAAATCACACTTCGGCAGCGTTTATTTGAGGGCGCAAGAAGTTGTGTGCACGAACGGAGGAAAAAGGCGCGCAAGCAGAGACCCGCATGCTCGTATTACTGTACATAATTGTGATCTCGCCCCGTAAGACTGTGCTCACGACATTTGTCACTGAAATAACACGGACCGTAGTTGGCATGAAAAGCATCCCAAATGAGGGGCCAGAGATGACTTTCAATATAAGTGATGATGACACAACAGCAATATAACAGCCCATATGCTGTATTTTGCTCCTTAAGACACCCACGTTGGCCTTTTCAACGTTAAAATGTTAATATGTTGTACTTTAAAACTACATAGGCCTAACATCACTGCATTGTACAATGTGGCTTTCTTTACAAACACATTCAAATGTTGTATTTTTAAAGCACAACAAAATAAGTGCATTGCTCAAGAAGGCTTCTTCTACAAACACCTTCATATGTTGTTTTGAACTGCGTAACAATTAGGGATGCAGTGATTATAGATTTTGGTTGTATAATCATGTACTCTGAAGAATAATCATGGTTTCATGGTTATCATGATTATTATGCATTTATTAAGTTCAAAACACCACTAGTTTTGTTAACTTAAAAAAAAGCCATTTACATTGTTAAAGGTGTTGCTAAGGATCTGTCTAATAAAGATTTGTTAGATTTGTTAAATGTTCATTTTGATGGTAATTGCAAGTCTTGTTGATTGTTCTTCCTTTGCAGAATAGTATATTTTAATATTGGGACATTAGTTTAGTTGTATTGTACCTGTGTAATTTGCAAAATAGTCTTTAAAAATCAACTTAAAAAAAAGAATCGTGATAAAAATCGTGAATCGAGATTTTCCCAGAAAAAATTGTGATATGATATTTTTTCCATATCGCCCACCCCTAACTACAGGAATGAGTTGGTCTGTTGTGAACGTTTGATATTTTTGCAACACTGTGCTTTCCCACACTTTAACCAGCAGAGGTCTTCATCGAGCTCTGATTTGGAAAGCCTCGAGTAACGAACCTTAGTCCGATTTAATTGAGTTGAGCAGTTCAATGGTTCAGAAAGCTTCATTTCACCATCACTATAATATATGAATATGTTAATAGTTTAATTGAATATTATTGAATTCAATTAGGGGGAACATAGTGGCTCAGTGGTTTGCACTGACCTCACAGCAAGAAGGTCACTGGTTCGACACCCAGCTGTGCCTGTTAGCGTTTCTGTGTGGAGTTTGCACGTTCTCCCCTGTTCGTGTGGGTTTCCTCCAGGTGCTCTGGTTTCCCCAGTCCAAACATGCTACAGGTGAATTGAATAAACTAAATCGGCCATAGTGTGTGTATGGATGTTTTCCAGTACTGGGTTGTGGCTGAAAGGTGTAAGAAAAAAATATGTTGGAAAAGTTGCTGGTTCATTCCGCTGTGACGACCCCTTATAAATAAGGAGACTAAGCCGTAGAGATGCGCGGATGGGCTTTTATTTCATCTGCAACCGCATCACAAAACTCGTCATCCGTCCACCATTCATCCGCACCAACATTTTTGACCAATTTTTAAAACCGCACCCGCCCACCATCCGCTGATTGGGCTTTTTATTTGAACGGCTTATTCCTTTTCATTATTAAATGAATGTTTCTTTATTGATTATTAGAGAATAGAGAATGACTTCAATGTAGACATGTAGTTAATCCAAACGTGCAAGCCAAATCCAGCATTAATTGACGACGCTTTGAAGTGACGCTAAACGATACGAGGATGTGTCTTTTCACTTGATTCGATTCCTCGGTCCTCGAGTCTTTTCCTTGCGTCCTTCCCTCGCATCCCGGAGGGGTGGAGCTAAGACACGAGGAAAGAAAGCAAGGAAAGGAAACGAGGATTCACAAATGAGAAGCACCCTATCAAGCTCTTAGAATATCAGCAGTGAACTCTGTCTCCAATCAGCGCACAGGGACAAAAATAAATAAAATGGCTAAATTAAACGCACTGTACTGTAAATTTTTTGGTACAACCGCCCGCCACCCGCCCGAATTTAATTAAAATATTATTTTTCGTGACGTCATCCGCCCGATCCGCGGAGTCTGCGGCTGTAACCGCCAACCTAGCATCTCTACTAAGCCGAATGAATATAATTAATTGAAATAATCGTATAGTTTGTCTAATTCATTTATTCCTTTAGACTCGATCTCTCTTGTTAGATATTGTTTGTTCTATTACATTTAATTCATGTTATAATTGGAATTATGGACTGTTTTTCTTCCTAATTTACTCGTGAATCGCTGTGCGTACAAAATATGACAGTATTTTTTCTTAAATTAAACTTTAACGTGTAATTTAATGTGTATATATATAGCGGAATTATCGTGTATGGCCATACACCCATAGCGCTTCACAATCATGAGGGTGTGGTCTTTCCACACCACCACCATGTGCAGCATCCACTCGATGGCTTCCAAATTTGAAACGTTCCCATGTAGAAATTTGTTTGCATAAAATAACAACAATAACAATACCAATTTATATGACATTATTATGTTATTATTATTAGTTTTTTGCACCTTTATTTACACATTTATTTATAATATTTTATTTTATTTGAAATATATAAATTATATTGTATATTTATATGTACTACTAATATAAATGTTTTTATTATTATTATTATTAGTAGTAATAGTCATAGTAGTAGTAGTCGTAGTGGTAACAGTGGAGGTAGTAGTAGTAATAATAGTGATAGTAGTAGTAGTAATAATAGTGATAGTAGTAGTAATACTGATGGTAGTAGTAGTAACTAGTACTAGTCAAAGTGATAGTAGTAGTGGTAGTAGTGATAGTAGGAGTCATAGTAATGTAATGTAATGTAATGTACTGTGTGCGTTTACTGTGCATGGCCATACACCTAAAGTGCTTCACAATCATGAGGGGGGTCTCTCCACACCACCAGCAGTGTGCAGCATCCACTTGGATGATGCAACGGCAGCCACAGGACAACAGCGCCAGTGCGCTCACCACACACCAGCTGTAGGTGGAGTGGAGAGACAGTGATAGAGCCAATTCGGATGATGGGGATGATTGGGTTAATGGCCGAGAGGGAATTTGGCCAGGACACCAGGGTTACACCCAGGGGCGCCGCTAGCTAATTTTGGGCCCCATGAAAAAATATGAGGATGGGCCCCCTACTACCAAGCTAGCTATCCAAACTCTTTGTCTGCAATGTAGTTATACTGACGTATGCATTTTATTATTGACTTTGCCCACTACTTATCAGTATTTAGTAAGAGAACGGCCATGACTGTAGCTAGCAGATGTGTATTGTTCCAATGTAGTACAAAAACAGGAACAGTAATCATATATTTACTGAAGATTGTACATTTCTAAACACACAAAACACCAATGTGTAACTATTTAAATAACTGTGCTGCAATAGTGTCTCATACAATGTGCAATACACTGGAACAGTGACAAAAATCAATAAGACACAAAATGATATTACAATGAGACCCATAAATAAGCCGAGACTCATAATTTGACCGTGACAGACACGAGGGGCATATAAGCTGTATTTTTATTTTTTATTTCTAATAAATTGTTTTACTTGTAATTTAGAGGTACATTCATAATTTATATTACATTAAAGTACTGTTATTAATTATAAAGCAGATCTCTGTGGGCCCCTAGAGTGCATGGGCCCTTAGAATCGTCCTAACTTTCCCCCCTTTTGCGGCGCACCTGGTTACACCCCTACTTTTTACGAGAAGTGCCATGGGATTTTTAATGACCACAGAGAGTAAGGACCTCGGTTTATCATCTCATCCCAAAGACGATAACGATAGTCTACTCGCAAAGCAGTTTTTCCAGATGAAGGCATGAAGCCATTCTCAAACATGTGACATTCCCGTAATGGATATTCCACTTTCATGACTAGATTCTGTCGTTCTGTTTTTCGCATCTTTATAATACGCTCTTCATGTGTTTCCCACGTTCTTATTTGTTCATCCAAGTTCACTGAAATGAATAATGTGTTAGAAGAAGTCCCAGTTCTCAAATTCCTGACCTGAATATATAATTTTCTTCTAATTTTCAGTTCAAAAGTAACAATATAGCTGAAATCTCGTTCATATCCGTTCATTACAAATGTCTGGAAACGGAATGAAAACTCATTTATCAGAATCTGGGGGATCTTTCGCAGCTATTCTTTACAAAGTCCAAACAAGTCAAGCAAATCAGCCTAAAGTATTTGTTATGTTTGAACATTTGAGAGAGGATGTTTAATCATGTATACTTTCAGCGCATGTTTACATATACACATCATTGCTTTATTACTGAACTCTTCCTGGTGTTTTTGTTTTTTTGTTTTTGAAGTGCTCTACACTGGGTTCCTCGAACACTGGAGTTGAAGAATTGCCTGTTTGTGACCTCAGTGCTATCGGGAAGAAGTTTGACGGAGGCCTTTACACGTCCTTGGTCAGTTCTTTACTATTTCACTCACTTGAAAATACTTGTTTTTAACCTTTTAAGACCTGCCATTGAACAATTACGCCAGGGTATATCTTGTGCTGTGATGTCATTCTTTTGAGTATTTTCAAATGCCATATATCAATAAAATCCTTACATCCCCAACTTTAAGTTTTTGTATGTCATAAACCCATATTAACTAGTTAAATAGTTTAAAAGTGCAATAAACCACAAAAAAAAAAGAAAATTGCTTAGTTTTTATCTTAGTTTTTACTATATACAAAAATAACACAAATGTAAACCTCAAACTTGTCAATGTAAAAAACATGCACAAAACCCTTTGAAACTATATAAAACTGATTTGGACTAATTACATCAATTCGTTTGTGAGATACACTTATTTTTATTAACAGTGTAGACAGAACAATTTGATTGATCAACAAAAAATCTGGGGTTCTGAGGGCTTCAGTGTTCAAAACGACATCATTGTAAGTAAAATAATAAGCACGATTCAGCAATACAGCAAAAAATGTAAGTTTAAAGGTATAAAAGTTTGATGTTTTAGGCATAAAAGTGAAACAATAAGAGTAAACAGTATTCATATTTAAAGCAAAGCAGTGTTTATGAGCATATAATACTCAAAAGCAAAGCATTTATAAAGTATATACTAGCATGTCTTGGAATGGATCTAATCCTTCACAAAAGTCAGCTTCGTCTTTACTGGCAATAGAATCTGGAGCAGATGATGAGTCGGAGAATTCCTTGTCGTTTGACGCGAGTAATAACTCCAAAACATCAGACTATTTTTTTGTTTATTGTGCGGTCACGACTCCATGCCAGTGTGTGTGTGTGTCTGATATTGTGCCTGTATGTGTAAATGTGGATGTGTGTGTGTTGTGTGCGTGTGTGTGTGTGTGAAAGAAATTATGATGTTCCGACACGGAAAAAAGTGAAACCGTTACGAGAAGAGCGCACACACATACATAGAAAAGCGCACGCACATTACGTAAATTAAACAGCGCGTTGAGTGACATCACCACGTGAGACAAACCTGATAGGTTCACAGTGCACACGAGGTAATTACGTCACATACATAGCAACCAATAACAACCTTCACAAAATACATTTGCAAAGGCGTGCTATGTAATAAAGTGTTTTTTTGTTGTAAACATTTTAGGCTATTTGTGTAAACTCATTAAAGAATGAAAACATTGCAACAGGAGACTGTTTTGGGCTTGATCTGAAAGTATAACGTCTCTGATTTCATATGCAAAAAAATTATTGCTCTACCCATATGCTTTCGGTTTTTATTGGCTTTTAAACAGAGGCACGCAAACCGTAGCGCGGACGCTCCCGCCGGTCTTAAAGGGTTAAACATTTGGATCACTGTACCACAGGCCCTGCTTTATGAGACCAAAAGCAGAATCAGTTGTAAATAATATTTAACTTGAGTGGGTCTAAGAAATAGTTGGTTAACATTCCATGGCTCAGTTTTACCACGTTTTGGTGCATGGGGTCACCTAAAGTGGATAACTGGAACTGTATGCGTGACTATGCACAATTACTGTTAGTAATTATTGGGATGGTTCATCCAAAATGAAAAATCTGTCATCATTTATTCATCCTCCAAACCTGATTTAAATTTCTTTCTCTAACACAAAAAAATATATTTTAAAGAAACCAGCTGCCTGTGACATTCATAGTCCAACATTCTTCAAAATATAGGCTTTTTTGGCTTGAACAAAAGAAAGAAACTCAAAGGTTTGAAACCACTTGAGGATGAGTCGTTGGTGAGTAAATGTTCATTTATGGGTGAACTAATCCTTGAAGTATTTGTTGACAAGATGGCATAATTTTTCACACAAGGAGATGATTAAGCCCATTCCTTTCTTTCGCGCTCACATCTTAGGTGGTCGAACCTCTTGCTGAGCAGAATTGGGTTTTTCAGTTGTTGGTTTTTAGTTTTAGAATTAACTAGGCCTGTCACGATATCTATTTTTTGTCGTACAATATATTGCACCATAATGTATTGCGGTTAAGCTATATTATTATCATTTTTAGACCATTTTATGCCACTCATTATATAATGCCAGAATGACCAGTGTTGGGCTTAACTACATTTCTAGCTTAACTACATTTCTCAGTAGCTTGGCAGTTGCGTTGCTACTTTCTAAATCAAATAGCTTTTCAGTAGCAAAGCTATTTTATTAGTCGAGTAGCACGGTTGCGTCCACACAAGCTACATTTACCGATCGCGGATCAATAATTGATGGCACTGACATTCATGGAGCTGTGAGGCCGGTGTCTAGCCGGTGAAAGTAAATCCATATGATGGCGAGAATGACAATGTCTTCTTCCTGTTTTATGGTGGTCGACAACAAACTTTTTGGTGCATTACTGCCACCTCTTGCTCTGGTCGGTGGGCTAACATGAGAAATTTCTTTTATGGAAAGATGACTGAGGGAAAGGAGTTATTTCTGAAGCAGGATTCCTCGTGACAATACCTCGAGAAGTACATGTAAAGATGCAATAACGTTATTTCTGATGCTGTAATGCTGTATATATTTACAACTCTTCATTAATGAATTACACTATCTAAAACTATTAGTAATTACCATATTATACTTTCACCTTTACAACAATAAACAATATGTATATATATATATATATATATATATATGCACAGTGGTAACTACTACCACTGTGGTAACAGTGATAGTAGTAGTAATAATAGTGATAGTAGTAGTGATGGTGGTAGTTGTAGTAACTAGTACTAGTCATAATGATAGTAGTAGTGGTAGTAGTGAAAGTAGTAGTGGTAGTAATGTAATGTAGTGTACTGTGCGCATTTATATAGCGCGTTTACTGTGCATGGCCATACACCCAAAGCACTTCACAATCATGAGGGGGGTCTCTCCACACCACCACCAGTATGCAGCATCCACTTGGATGATGCAGTGGGAGCCACAGGACAACGGCGCCAGTGCGCTCACCTGACACCAGCTATAGGTGGAGTGGAGAGACAGTGATAGAGCTAATTCAGTGTATATATATATATATATATATATATATATATATATATATATATATATACGCACACACATGCACACAATATACTGCTTATTTCTAAATATTGCCCTTTACTATACATTTCTATAGTATTTTAAATGTGTAACACCTGGTTTTATTGGATGTTTTGTTTTTGCTGTTATATACCATCATTTGTTTCTGTACAGCATATTAATTGCTGTAAATAACTGAACTATTATGCCTCATATGCTTCATTGACATTATTATTGATCACTAAGATATGATTGACTTGGATTTAAGTTGCTTCGATTTAAAAAGGAAAATTGCAAAATATAGCTTGGATGTAGCTAAGCCACTTTTGCCAATCAGCTTTTTTAGCTTAGCTTGCTACATTTCCCAGGACGTAGCGTTTAGTGTAGTTAAGCTACATTTTAAGTAGAGTAACCAATAGCTTAGCGCACTACATTTTCCAAGTAGCTTGCCCAACGCTGAAAATGACAATATAATATCACAATGCAAGTACACTCTTCTGAAAAACACATAATATTTTTCTCTTTAAGAATATTTCATTTAATTATAGTCGTTTTAAATCGTTTTATCAACTTCATATTAAAAAAGTGCAGGGTAAAAAGTAACAGAGGCTGTGATATCTGCTACCAGATCTATTTTCCATTGTCAGGCACCAACATGAAAATAAACTAAAGTAAATACTGTAGTTTCTTTTAAACCATGCGGACACTGACATCTCCAATAGAGATAGAGATGTTGCACAATCAGCTAAACTGTTGCTAGAATTGTTTTTTATCTTTGAGTGATCTATATTGCATCACCAAATATGAGTGAACTTATGTCCATGTGTTGTACGATAAGTCGATACATTGAATATTGTGACAGGCCTAGAATTAACAACATAACACAAAACAATGAACTGTGGATTTGTTCAACAGAAATCCTTCCACGAGGATGTTGTGAAGGTAATTCGCAGTCACTTGGAGGAAGAGGAAGTTCTGCCGGAGGACCAAAAACACACTGCCCTCGCCCGCTCATACTATCTGACGGTTAGAATCTTTTAGTTATTTATAATGAGTTACCCAGCTATTCCCAATAGCCATGGTCATGTTGTAATGAACTTAAAAATACATATCTGGCATTAATGTATTTATAGGTTATGACTGCAGCTTGCCAGTTTATTGTTTCTTTGTTAAACTACTGACTATATTTCCCTTAAAAGAGGAAGTGGTGTTTTTTTCTTTTGTTTTTTGTTTTGTTTTTTTGTAAAAAACCAAATGCTTTTCCAGACACAACAATTCTTAAATTAAGAGTCATTTCTAAACAAGCAAAATATTGTATCCTTTTTTTTTATAAATAATAAGTCTAGAATCTGAGTCCATAATTTCAATATTTGGTGTTACATCACAGTTCTTATGTTTTATTAAAAGTAAGATAAATGGGATTTATCTAGATTTGGCTGGAAGGTTAATAGTGCTCAAATGGAAGGAAAAATTCCTTTGTTAACCTTTAAGTAATGGCTTATGGACCTTTTACACCACTTGACCTTAGAAATAAATACAACATACTGCAAGGCCTCATTCACACTAGCAGCGTCTTGTAGCTCCCTGTCGCTCTGGGTGGAGATCTGCTGAAAACGCAGGTCTGTATAGATCCACAGCACTGAGAATACAGAGCGAGCTTAGAGAGCATCATGTGAGCTCTACTGGTGTTCCTATTGGCTGTCGCTCAAGAAAGTCGCTCGTCATTTGCATTAAGTTGAAGGATTCTCAACTTTGTCACGTCACTCTAGATGTCCACCTGGCTTGCCAATGGTCGCTGCAACTCGCGTAGACTCAGGGCACTGGAAATTTGCTCACTCCATTGAAATGAACGGTCACTTGTCCCTTTGACGTTGCGACTTTTTCATAGTGTGAATGATGCTTAAGAGGTTGTACTGATGTTCTTTCTTACTTGGCAACCTGATTAAGGTCAGATCATAAAGAAGATGCACCCTTCAATTATTTTAGAACGTTTCCTTATTTTGTCTTTTATTTTAAATGTATCTTTTACTTTACTAATGTCATTATTTATTTGTATTTTATTTTAATACCATTCACATATTTTATAGAGCCTAAATGTATTTTTGTGCAGTGGGTTTTGTTTGTTTGTTTTCAAAAAAAGAACAAAAAAGTGAAAAGCTATTTGCACTGCATGTTTCATATCTTAAAATGTTCAACAAAAACACTTTTGAGTACTAGAAATAAGTCAAAATTAAGTGAGTTTTTCCTTAAAGCAAGCGGAATAATCTTGTTATTACAAAGTGAATAAAGGATTGTTTAGCTTACCCCATAGGTAGATTGCCTTGCTTGTTTTAACCTCTTAAGGCTCGAGCTAGTTTTTTTACATGCATTTTTTTATTTCTCTTTGCTATTTGGGCTTATTGGGACCTAATTAGCATAAACCCTAAGTGTCATCTGTTGATATGACGTACTTTTAGAGAGAAATGATGTCCATATATGTTGACTCGTAGTTAATAACACATACACACATATTTTTTGAACACGTTTTAACTATCAGAAAGTACAAACTAAATTATTTGCCCATTTTGGACTGTTAAAAATAGTGTTCGGGACATTTCATATGCTACAAAACAGTTGCAGGATGACACTGAATGTTTTATATTTTGTTACAGACATATAAAGTATTCACTTGTGGACATAAGAGCTAAAATGTGCTGTCCACATATGTGGCCACTAAGCCCTAGGAGGTTAACGAAAAACTCCCTTAATTTTGATGTTTTATTTCTGAAAACAAGAAAATATTTAGATAATGCTTCTTAATTGAAAGATATTTTGATATTTGGACTAGAAACAAGACAAAAACAAAGTAAGTAAAGCATTTTTGGCAGTGTAAGAATTCTATTCCAAACTTGGGTCAGGAATTTAAACAAGTTATGCTTTGGCTTTATATTTGCATGCATAAATATCTTTGTGTTGACATTTTTGAACATGAAAAGCGTATTAAAGTATGTGCTCGATCCTAAAATCCAAACCTTTTCAATCCCTCTCAGCTCTTAGAGGACGTTTATGGTTGGTTTAATGGTCAGGACCCTAAACTGTGGGATCCACGCTCTAAACATCTGCCAGCGTAAGTAGCCTCAGAATTTTTCTAGCTATCAAAAAAATGCTTGCATATGAGCCAATGCATCATTGGATCTGTTGTTAATAAGGCATGCATACCATATCTTCATTCTCACTTCTGCCACAGTGGAATGCTTTCGCATGCTGTGATGCCGCCAAATTACGAGCATGTTTATGCTCAATGGCGTGAGAGGGATAGCTGCAATAAGGCTTTAGATTGCAACCTGCAGCTGACTGGAAGACATGCAGATGTGAAAATGGTGGAAGAGGAGGATCTCCCCACACATCTGGCCAACATGCAGAAGAGTCATTTTATGGACATGAGGGCGTTACGAATGAATCTGAAAGGTAAACAAACACACAAGCAGTAGTAACCGTTATCTGTGAACATATAGAAAGCTGTGCTAAAGCTAACTCTGAGGATTTATTTCAGGAAAGAGGAGTCGACCGGTTAAATCGGACCAGGAAACGGGTTGGTCAAAAGATGATGAAAGGCAGTGTGCTTTGTGCCAAAAATATGGCGACGCAAAAGCCAGTGTAAGTACTTTTAGATTGAGATGCAACATTCACGTTGGCGCAGTAGCCTAGTGCAGGGATCACCAATCTCGTTCCTGGATTTCCGGTGTCCCTGCAGGGTTTAGCTCCAACTTGTCTCAAAACACGTGCCTGGATGTTTCAAGTTTACCTAGCGAAAGCTTGATTAGCTTGTTCAGGTGTAATTGATTAGGGTTGGAGCTAAAATCTGCTGGACACCGGACCTCCAGGAACAAGTTTGGCGATCCCTGGCCTAGTGGTTGGCATGCGGACATCATTGGTTATCTATGTGCCATTACAATTTGATTATATAATCTTGAGGCTGCCGTGGTTGTCGTAAGTCCTTTAATTAAAGGTGTCACATCATAAATTCACAACCTACTTATTTTGATGTTTGTAGGATGTTGTTGGCGTTACCAAAACAACTAAAATCACAACTCTTATTCAACTTTTCTCCTCCCAGGATGCAGGGAGACTGCTGTATCTAGGGCAGAATGAATGGGCTCATGTAAACTGCTCCATGTGGTCCGCAGAAGTGTTCGAGGAGGACAATGGGTCCCTTCTACATGTCCACAGTGCTGTAGCACGGGGACGTTTAATGGTGTGTTGTTCAGCTCTTTTAATTTTGCAAATCGGAGCCATTGGAGAAACATCAGACAGACTTGAATGATCAACTTCAGTCCTCATGCTCTTCCAACTCTTCTTTTTTTTGTTTGTTTTTCTGAAGCGCTGTGAGCGGTGCAACCGAACAGGAGCAACGGTTGGTTGCTGCCTTACTTCGTGCCAGAGCAACTACCACTTCATGTGTGCCCGCTTTAGGAACTGTGTCTTCCAGGATGACAAAAGAGTCTTCTGTCACAAGCACCGTGACCTTATAAGTGGAAAAGTAAGCTTTTGGTTTAACTCGGGTTTTAAAGGGATAGTGCACCCAAAAATTCTGTTCGAGTTTCTTTTGAACAGTTGAACAGCCATTCAGTTACATAGTAGGTAAATAAATAATATAAAAATCAATGGATATTGGTTTACAGCATTCTTCAATATACCATCTTGTGTGTACAACAGAAGAAAGAAACTCGCATAAGTAAATGATGGCAGATTTTTAAATAACAGCCGTTTAATTGTGGTTTGTTATAGTCTATTTAAATTCAAAGTACAGGCTTATTATGTGTGCATTACACCAAGTTAGAGAGTGACATTTTCCTTCTTTAATTTGCCAGATGATCACTGGTCAAGGGTTTGAAGTTCTTCGGAGAGTCTATGTGGATTTTGAAGGAATAAGTCTTCGCAGGAAATTTTTGACTGGATTGGAGCCAGAATCGATCAATTTAATGATAGGTTTGTGTTGTTATTCTTGAAAGGTTGCATAAGGAACATTATGATGTGCTTAAATAAAATGAGTATTGTAACTCGACTAATATACTTTTTCAAAAATTAGGTTCTTTGCTAATAGAAAAGCTCGGAAAACTGAGTGAATTATCTGCCTGTGATGGAAAACTTTTTCCTGTGGGATATGAGTAAGTAGCTTTTGTTATTTGTCAAAATTTCTTCCTGAGTATTTGGATTCACTAGATTTGTGGTATTTTCAGTTGCTTGATCTTCAAAAGAGTTTTTGTTTATATTTCTAGATGCTCTCGCTTGTTTTGGAGTACTGTAAACCCTCTTCGCCGCTGCAGATACACATTTCGTGTTACTGAGGTCCGCCCAGCTGTTCAGGAAAAACCAGTGGAAGAATCACCCGATCAGGGAGAAAATTGCACTATTGCCCACAGTCCATGCCCCCAGTCAGGTGAGTACTACATATCAGTGCTGTCTGCAAGGTGATGATTTGTGATCAAAATGTGATGAAAGTTTGTACATTTTTCAATTCCAATATATATATATATATATTTATAATATAATAAATATTATTTATTTATCTATTTTTTAATAGAATGTGAAGCTCTTGAAATGGGGTTGTCTTCAACAAATCCTTCCACTGAAGCAAATTCCACCTCAGGATCTGTCTTTGCCAAACCTGACCTTGGTGCCCGCCCCAAAATCACTTCATACCCACAGAACAGAAGACCTGCTGGAGGACTGTCCAGACCACTGCCTTCTCCAGGTAATCAACATCAATTCAGTGAAGTAGTTTTACATTACACACACATAATTGTCTTCATGATAGCAATTTGAACATTGATCATTTATTTATTTTTATTTTTTACCAGGAGCTGCTCCATCCAAACCCCACCACATCTTGACTATTAGTGATTTGGAAGACACTCGAAGGCCTCGACGGCATAGCCCTCACACCCAAAGTAGCGGTACCCGCAGTCACATGACATCCCCTACCCTTGGTTCCTCTGCAGGCCCAATTCCTTCTAGAGCAGGTGGATCCCACCACCCTAAATCTTCTCAACCTACCTCCCCAATTTTCCCCCTTGGTGCTACTGAAAACTTGTTGACCTCTTCTTCAGCTCGTCCTGTTGGTCGAAGTGCTTCCTCAGTCCGGGGTACTGGAATATTGACGCCCCATTCTACCTCAGGACTGTTTTCACAGTCCACAAAGCAAGGTGGCATTGGCAGCACCCCTTGCACCAATCGATCCCTCACCTCTCCCACCCATCTTTCCACAAGACCACACCCTTTTGATTTTAATCCAATAGACTCTTTAGAACTTCCACACAATTTTATAGCATCACCACAGGAGCATCTTGCGGATACTGGTGCCTTGCCATTAGGAGACACTTTGAGTAGGCCAAAAGTTAATCATTTAAGCAGTGACAGAGATTTCCCTTATACATCCATACACTTAGAAGCAGACCTAACTGTGGCCCCTGAGCTCAGAACTGAACTTGAAATTGAAGAGTCTGTGGTGAATGAAGGCGTAGCCATGAACTGTAGTGCACAAATTGTGGTTGAAGGTGAAGACAACCAAGAGGATTTCTGGGAACCTGGTGATAAGTCCAAAATGTCTAGCCAGAGACTTTCTTGTACTGTTGATCCTTGTAGGGAAGACTGGGGTAATAGCTCTTCTGATGAGGACATGGAGAACTACTTTAACTTCACTCGCACAGTGGTTACTTGCAAGGCTCAAAGGGATTCATCTAAGAAATCTCCATCTGTAAGGCAGATTTCTCAACTTGATGGTGTGGATGATGGGACTGAGAGTGACACTGGTTTGGCTAACAGTGATAACCATGGTATGAAGCTGTCAAATCAAACCCAAAAACCACACAAGTCACTCAGCGCTGTACCTCATGAACAGACAGCCAGCAATGGCCTTTGTTTGACTTTTCCAAGTCCTGTATCTGATATTTCATCAATTAATTGTTGTTTTGAGTCAGTTCCCAACTCAGAGGTGCTCACTGACCAAGATTCCTTTGGGCTAACTCAAATGTTGGAATCCAGCTCTGGGGTTTGTGGTCACCAACAAGACCCCTTGATTAATTTTGTTGAGTCAAAGTCCTCAAATCCTACATTTTCTACATATGGTAATGATTACCAATCACTTGCTGAGCCAGAGACACCTTTAATTCTTGAGAGATGTGATCCACTTTCTCCCAATGCACATTTCACAGAGCTAGTTCCAGTCCAGGATTCTCCGTGTGACCCACATGAATCTAAAGAACTCTACTTGGATCCTAGTAGTGGCCACTTTGTGTCCTCTGTGGATGATTCTACAGTTTATCAAAACAACCACTTGCAAGACGATTCCATAAACTTGAATCAAGTTAATGGGATTCAGTTTTCACTGCAACAAAATTCTGTTCCCTCCACAGAGTTACTTAAACCTGCACCTCCTCCTGAACCTTCATCATCTGTCCAAGTTCCTTTTGCAGCCTTCCCAAATCAGACAACTCCTGCAAATGTTTCTTTGTTCCCTGTCCAGACCTCTGCGGGTAAGACAATCTTGCCGCCCATGGAGAGTTTCAGAACGAAATTGAACCCACATCCTGAACAAAGACATCTTGCTCCCTCAGTTCCTGGTGGTGCATTGCCATATGTCCCTGCAAATTTACCACAGAAGCCAGAGTCAATGTTGTCTGTGCCGTCAGCCACTGGTGTACCCCTTGGGACTTATGGACCAATTTCGGGTACAGTGTCTGTCCCATTACATCCAACGTACACGCAGCCTATAGGATCTACAACGGTTGGCGTAGTCTGCTCATCCTCCTCTGTAACTTCCCAGCCTTTGGCTCAGTGCCAAGCAATGCCTTCTGCTATTCAGCCAGCCTCTGCTCCATGTGTCATCAATGGGTACAACACCATGCCTATGCAAAGGGACGCTGCTCCAGGACGAACTATTTCCATAAATTTTTCAACCCCAAGATCAGCAGTTAAACCCCAACAACAGTTGGTTACCCAAGCTTTACCAGGCCATGCTATTCTTACTGTAAAGGAGGTTGGTGGACCCAATGTGGATCCTACGCCTCATGTTTTACTTGTTAATCGTCTTGGTCAGATTTTTGTCAAAAACCCTGAAAGCAACACCTTTCAGTTGCCAACTCCACATTCCCCTTCATTCAGCTGTGTTACCCAAATTGCAAGCCTCTTGCAAAGCAATGCCTTGTCAGCGACACTTGCGGCTGCTGGGAGCTTGCCAGCAGTTGCAGGTGCCACCATTCCAACCCAAGTTTCCCATATTGTGACCCCATTAGTACAGACCTCCAACACCATTACCCAGCTACTTGCCACTAGTAACAACGAAGCAGCTCCAGCACCAGCAGATGCTAAGAAGCCACGTAGGAATACCAAATCTACTGGAGAGAAAGTGAAAAAACCACGGACTAAGAAGGAGTCTTCCACGCCTAGAAGGACAAAGTCTACTAACACACCTGGCAAACAATCTACAGGTCAAGTAATTACCTCCTCAAATAAATTTAATCAATTGGACAGTGCCCAAGCTATCATCAACCAAGCCATGGCTGGCTATTATGATCCCAACAAGACCGTTTCCAAAATTCTTCCATCCTCATCAACTTGTAACACTAACCCCGTTGGTCAAACCCAAACAACAGTTTCACCAGTTTTACCCGAAACTATCCTCGTTAAACCAGAGAAGAAGTCTTCCCCACCGGTGACACCAGAAGCAGCCCCTCGACCAAAGCAGGTTCGAATGAAAAGAGTGTCCTGTCTGTCTGACCGTATTGCCACCAAGAAATCAAAATTTGACTTTTTAGACATGGAGCGCCCTAGTGGAGTGGAAGAGCCACACAAGTCAACCTCAGTACCAGCCAGGTAAACAGAACCAATAAGAATTTTACTGAAATTAAAGGATGGGTTTTCAAAGTCTGTCTGCTATATTAATCCTATTTTTTTCACAGCAGGTATGGAGTTCGTATCAAAACCCCAACCGTCAAGGGAATCCTAGACTTGGACAAGCTGAATGAAGAGCGAAGTAGTGACTCTGAGAGTGCAAGGTGAGAACAGAAAGATTGTAATTGCGAGTGATTTCACGTCATGTCTTGGATATACACTCTTTTATTCATTTTAAAGAATTAGTTCACCCGAAAATTCAAAGTTTATTTTTAATTATACTTGCCCTCATGTCATTTTAATTCCCTAGCGAACTTTTCCATTCCATTCTATCCCATGTTACTTCACCTGCAAGAACACTTTTGTGTGCCAAAAAAAAAAAAACTAGAAAACTCTTTGTCTTCCATCTTAGATTAGGATGCACTTTTACTATGGGCAATCTGGTACTTGTGTGTTGCCCCGCTGACTCTAATGGCAAGTTGTTGTATGTAGCATGAGATATCTTTCAGATGTCATCTAAAATATCTTAATGAATGTTCTTATTACGGATGCTCATTTCGAATAATTTTGCCAACTGAGAACCGCAGCTCGTTAATCAAATATTAACCATTAACTGTTCAGATTAATATTCAATTATTATTTAATAAAAAAATATATATATACAAAATTGACGTGTCTATTTCATGTCTGACACATGACTCATTGCATATTAAAATACTGATTTATTTTAACATGTGAACCTATTAATAACAGAACAGCAGAACTTCTTCAAGCACCTGCTGTGTTTCCAACAGCATAGAAAAAAATAATAAACTAAATAAATAAATTTAAAAAGTAGGCCTGCCCTAGATACTTTTCACGTAAATGACAAATTTAGATTACAAAACGAAAACACTGACTGACTCCATTTTAAGGCCCGGCATAGGCTGTTTTTCTCCAGTCTTATGTTTTTTGTCTTCAGTTAAATATGCAGAGTTATCATCATGCAAAAATCATTATATTTATTCAACTCGTAGAGTATGTCAGCTATTTAAAAAATGTATCTTTTTTAAGAACTATTAAAAACTGTAAATTTCCAAATGCAAGAAAGGTTGGTTTGTTGGTTGTACACTAAATCATCAAAACTGACGCAGATCCAGGATTCAGTCAGCAACAGAGCTGGTTTGATATCAACTCGTCTGTGTCAAACGGCAATATTCTTCATCAATTCTGCTTCTTTGGCAAATATGTCTTTAGGCACGTGTGGTTGCACATGTTACCATCCCGCGAGTTAACAAATATTTGTTTCAGTTGCAGATTTAGGGGCCGATGACAGCAAACGCACTTTTTTTGTTCCAAAAACGCCAGGCCCACTGCACTGCCTTTTTTGTTGACAAGAAAAAAATAAGCGCGGTGCTCTTTTTTTTATGTCACTAGGCAGCGACTGAATCAGCTGCGCATTGAATGTTCTCCAGTTAATCTCAATTTTTTTCATGTTGTCTGTTGTTAAGACAATTTATTACAGTTTTGTTCAAGCAGTTAGTACTACTGTGTACAGTATGTTTAACTAGAGTTGAGGTTCGTTATTCTTCATTTATTTTATGTTGCCTGTTTTAAAAACAATTTTACTACAGTTTTATTTATTAATCTTAATACCGTGTTATTTCATTATGAAATGTTTTGTTATGCACTTCTTGTGCACTGAATACATTTAGAATGCATGTTTGTAGGTTGTTTGAAAAAGCAAAAACAGCTGCCAAAATCGCAAATAAAATCGCAATATTCGTTAAAAAAATCGCAATATGTCTATTTTGTCCATATTGCACAGCCCTACTTAGAGTATAAAACTTTGAGCAGATTTGTTGAGCATCATTAGCACACTATTAAATTTAATATTTAATAATTCATTAGCCCCAATATAACATTTTTCATAGGCTATAGTGTTTTTTTCTCAGGGTTTATACAAAATGTTTGTTGTTGTTTTTTTGTTTTTTTTTATCCAATCATTAACCAATATTAGTAAGGGGGCAAAATCATTCAGATCGCAGACAGAACCTTATGATTCTAAGGTGACGATATGTGACTCTTTATTCATTTTTATTTTTTTAGGCCTGGACCTTGGGATCGTCTTTCATTGCCTCGTAGTGGAGAGAGCATCAAGCCATCAACTTGGGATCCTGCTAACCGTAGTGGATTATCTGACTTGAACAAATACTCGGGTAGATTTTATTTTTATTTATTTTTTTTTTTCATCTCAAGGGTCTTTCGATGAGTCAAACAACGTGTTTTTCTTTCCTTCTAGGGATGCTGTCCTGTTCAGATGACGAGTTGTCTCCGTCAGACGGTGAAGAGCATGTTCCTCTCAGCCGAGACCAGCCACACCTACGCTTCGAGATCGCAAGTGACGACGGCTTCAGTGTAGAAGCAGACAGCATTGAGGGTATGAGGTCATGTTTTGCTTGTGGTTGGAAAAAATATGCTGGCAAACGTAGAAGTGCTATTTGAAATATAGATGTGTATCTCTACAGCTACGGAAGAAGTTAAGAGATCGTTTTAAATATCACTGGGGGTTTTTAGAAGTGGGTTTGAATGAAATTGTTGTATTTGGTTTCTTCTATAAAGCTCTGATAATATTTCTAGATTTTTACTTTTCCATTTAGTTCTGGGTAAAAATGAAAGGATTGGAGGTTAATCCACCAAATATTCATGTTTTTAAAGCATTAGTTTTGTGTTGTCTAAAAATTCATTTAAAGGTTCAAGACACCCTGGAGTACTTTTTTTGAGATTTTAACAGATTTGTGTGTGTTGAGCATCAGTCTAGACAACATTAGCAACTGTTAGCTTTAATGGCCCGTTTCCACTGAGTGGTACGGTACGGGTCACCTTTATCAGGCTTGCGTTTCCACTGCTAAAGGGTACTCTTTTGGTGGGCGTGGTGTACGACAGAAAGTTTCAGTCGACGTCATTCTCGCTGGAGGAAATGTTTACAGTAAAGCTGTACGGGTCGTTCACTAATCATACGAGAAGCACTTCTCACAAAACAGATGCTTTATTATACACATAAACACTGGTGTATAAATGTTCATTACTAACTGTTCTATGAACATGATGAGATTATAACTAGATCAATGATGCAAAATAGCCTACTGTAACGTCTACGATTATGTAAAATAAATACATAAATGCAACATATATGAACACATAAAGCCCCTTACAGTCTCTGATATGTTACCACTTACAGAAAAACTACTCACAGCAGACATATATGCCTTATTTAGGTTCAAAAACAATCTGAAATATAGCCCACAGTCAGTGCAAACCTCTCTATGGTTGGAGGAGACAGGGAAAGAGACCTGCTGCATTTATATCCACTGGGTCTGCATTCAGACTCTGGGATTGAGGAGGAGAGAAGTCCTCCTCATTTTTTTGTGTTTAAATAAACACGATTATTATGACTTTATAACGATTTAATAAATTGTGGTTTTGTATATATAAAATTACGAATGACAAATGTTGCAGGACATTAAATTAATGTTTATTTCTTAGCATTTTAACTTTGTAAACTATAAAATCATGGGCCTCCTCACGGTTTGTGTCTCTTTTTGTGAGCCAACTGACAACAGTTGTTCACTACACTCTTTTTCCCCTGCTCTGCTGGCCACACCCACTCTTCCCTCTGCTTGCAGCGCTGCTCCACGCCCATCTAGGAGCATTTAAAAAAAAAAAAATTCTGTGTGGTAGGCTTGAACTAAATATGGGTGCCCTTTAAATACGCCTGAAAAGATGGATATTACTTTTGTCATATTATGCAAATAAAACTCCAGTAAATTATATTTTTACTTAAAACTTAAAAATGTAATTAGTAATTTAATGAAGGAAAAAATCCAGAGAAACTAATGTAATTATATATTTTGATTATTTTTACTTGCATACCAATGGATTAGTTCTCCTTAAGACTTCAGGGATTCTCTAATAATACAAATAAAAACTAATGAAATCTATGTCCATGGTTACCCCTTGCAGAATAGTTCACAATAAAACTAATTACCGTTGCCTTTCTTTAAACCTGAACCAATTTAGACATTCTTCCCTGATCTTATTCATCACCAAGGCATTTCTATTCACAGAACTTCCACTTACTGGGTGTTTTTCTCTTTTCCAACCATTCTGTGAATACCATAGAGACAACTGTTTATAAAAATCACAGTAGATCAGCAGTTTCTCATACCAGCCTGGCACCAATATCCATGCCACATTTAGAGCCACTTAAATGAACACGATTTTGAAAATAGGCCATAGTACAGCAGCAAAGATAGTTTACTATGGCAGAATGACAGTGCAGTTCCTAGACATATCGGCCTAGAAAAGAGCAACTTTTAGTTTCAGAATCCGTTGGTTTACACAATGACCCAGATATTGGATTAATGGTGTTAAAAATAGTAAAACTTAACTGTTTAACTCCAGGATTCTGACCAGAACATCAGAGCAGAGCAGAAAATCCTCAGGTCTTTACACTGGCTCCAAGTTACATTCAGAATAGATTTTAAAGTATTATTACTTGTGTATAAATCACTAAATGGCCTAGGACCTCAAATACAAACCCAACAGATCACTCAGATCATCATAATCCAGTAAATTAGAAATTCCAACACATTTCAATCTGTTTTAATCATTTATTATTCCTATTGTGTTATTTTTCTTTTATTCTTGTTTATGTGAAGCACTTTGAATTATCATTGTGTATGAAATGTTCTATATAAATAAACAAATGTAGCAGGGCATTACATTACTTACTGTTTATTTCTTTGCATTTTAACTTTGTAAACTATAAAAGCATGGGCTAAGATGCTAATGGTCTAATCTAATTCAATTATCTATGCTAAGCTAAGATAAAAGTGCTCCTGCCAGACCCAGATATCGGCTGAATGATGTTAAAAAAAGTAAAACTCAACTGTTTAACTGCAGGATTCTGACCAAAACATCAGAGCACAGCAGAAAATCCTCAGGTCTTTACACTGGCTCCCGGTTACATTCAGTATAGATTTTAAAGTATTAGTACTTGTCTATGTATCACTAAATGGCCTAGGACCTCAAATACAAACCCAACAGATCACTCAGATCATCAGAATCCAGTAAATTAGAAATTCCAACACATTTTAATCTGTTTGAATAATTTTTTATTCTTATTGTGTTATTTTTCTTTTATTCTTGTTTATGTAAAGCACTTTGAATTACCATTGTGTATGAAATGCACTATATAAATAAACACGCCTTGCTAGGTGACTTGTAAAATGAACATATTTCTAAAAAAATGTCATATTAGACGTTAACGATTCTCAATTTACATGCCAGTTAGGCATGGGACGATAACCGTTTTCATGGTATACCACGGTTTGGAAAAGTCAAGGTTTTCATACCTCCAAAATTTTCTCCTATACCGTTCCTAAGGTTTGTGTAAGATGATTTTTAGTTATGCTGTTTTTGTTTGCTTGTTTGTTTGTTTTTAGGACAACAGTATTTCCAAAGATATCCAAAGTAGCCATTTAAATTGAAAAGAAATCTGTGTTATTGAAACTAATGAAGACAGCAGAAGGCAATGATTCATTTGAGTTATTAAGCCTGACATGCTTACTACTCCAAAATACTTTAAATGTTTCTAAATGTTCATATCCACAAATGCAAATTTACTAACACCAAACCACATTTTCCGGGGGGGGGGTTTGTGTAAGAATTTAGTAATTATTTAAATAAATTTTATTATCTGTAAATAAGAAAGCAAACAGGACTGTTTCATTTTGTAATGACTTTAATTTATACACTGTAACTACTTCTTAAATGTCTTACCCTCAAGTTTATTTCATGTTCTTTATAATTATTATTTTTACTTACTTTCTTCCTCTCTTGTATCTCAAATTGTGTTCAATGGGGAAAAAAGTTCTGTGTTTTAACCCAAACATTTAAAAAGAAGATGTTTTAAAAGCAGTAAACACAATAGCGTCATACCGTGAAACCGTGATATTTTTATCGAAGGTTATCATACCGTCAGAATCTTATACCGGCCCATGCCTAACGCCAGTACTTTGTTGTATGTAGGGCGGAACAATGTATTGTTTGAGCATCGATATCATAATGTGTGTCAGCAATAGTCATATCGCAGGATTAGATTATTTATTAAAGGGCTCCTGATTTGAAAAATCTACTTTTTAAGCTGTTTGGACAGACATACGTGTAGGTATAGTGTATAGGCCATCATAATGTGGTGATATAAACACACCCAGTCTTTTTTTTTTTTTTTTTTTTTCAATTTAAACAGCCGAGGGCGAAGATTCAGGCACATGGGAATGGTGGGTGGGGAGGACTAGCCTTAAAGGCCCAGTACCAACAGATTTCAGAAAGCTGTAATCCAATAATCTGATGGGTGTTTTGAGCTGAAAATTTACAGACAAATTCTGTTGACAAAAAAGACTTTTAATAAATATAAAAAAGGGGTAAAAGATGTGCCCTTTAAAGATTAAAGGATAAAGGTATCATTAAATATTATCATTTTTTTATTGTATATGCAATGATGACCATGTAATTTTATATTTGATTGTTCAGTTTCTGTACTTTAATACTGTTAGACTCTTAGAAAACTATAAAGAACGGTTAGCAGGGAAATGAATTGGCAGATGAAGCAGCAAAACAGGCTATCTCTTTGAAAGTGACAGAATGTTTAATTCCTCCTGAAGACTTGAAACCCACAATTAATTCATACATAAACGAAACATGGCAAAGAGAATGGGACAATTGCACAAATAATAAACTTCATGAAATTAACCCAAAAATAAAGGAAAGATACTTAGCAAATTATCATTTTGAGAGCAGGCATGAACAGACACTCTAAATAAATAAATAAATAAATAAAGAACGGTTTATTTATTTATTTTTGCTTGTAATTGCTTGTAATGCACTACATTGAGAAAGACTTGATCATCCCAATCGATCTAAGTTAATGAAATTAGTCCAAACAGAGCTATTCAAATCATTTTGTGAAGCTGTATTCATATCGCCACAAAAGAAAACATCGCAATGTCATATTTCATGTCAGTCTTTCCAATATTGTGTAGCCCTAGTTGCATGTAAATTACATTTTTTAAAACATCCAAATGTATTTGTGAACCAAAATGTTAATTATCTAATGATGTCTCGTCAGTGGCCTGGAGTGCGGTTCTAGAGGGGGTCCAGGAGGCCCGGGCGGCTGCTGGTCTGCGGCTGCTCACTATGTGTGGGATGAGCGGGGCTCGTGTGATGGGGATGCTGCACGATGCTGTGGTGTATCTGGTGGAGCAGCTGCAGGGCGCCAAACGCTGCCATCGACACACCTTCCGCTTCCACAAACAGGCCAGTCAGGAGGATGATCTGCCTGTTAACCCCAGCGGCTGTGCCCGCTCAGAGGTTTACCTGAGGTCAGTTCACTGCTCAAACTCCGGAGGAATTCGGTAATATTTCTAATGGATATCGGAAAGCCAAGGGTTCAAGCTAGGGAAGTTATTTCCATTTGTTTTGTTTTTTACTTTTGTTTTTGGCAGTGTAGATTCATTTCTGTTGCCAATTATTTTGGAAACATCTGTGCAATGAATAACTCTCTTGTCAGAGTAAATTTTTAAATATGTATATTTTTTAACTTTGACTTTTATGATACTTTATGATCAGTTTAGTGATTTATTTGCCTCCCACAGTGGTACAAAATCTCTATGATTGTAATAAATAAAAAATATTTAGAATAATAATAATAAATAAGTAAATGTACTGTGTTTTCTATGCTTCTATTGTCGTTACGAAAATTTTAAACTTTTTATAATAATAATAATAATTATAATAGTTAATTCTTCTATTACTGCAGATCTCATGAGTATTTACATTATTAATGTTATTATTATTTGTGCCACTGTGGTATACTTTTGCAAATTAATGATGGCGAGTATTTACAATTGTAGTAATATAAATAAATGATAACATTTTAGTTTAGGTCACAATTCATGTTATTAACTAATAGCTAATTACCTGCCTAATGTTATGATATTAACCGTTCAATAAAGTGTGATCTTATTTTACATCTCTAGTCATACCCAAAACCTAAACCCAACCTCTACCTTACTAATTATTAATAAACAGCTAATTATTAGAATATTGATTCATTTATTCACTGATTGATTGATTTGAACTGTACACACCCACTGTACATGTACATTTTAATTAGGTTATCTATCTGCACACTTCTGATTATTAGTATCAACCTGTACATATAATCATTTATCGTAAATCTCTGTTCATAGCTAATGCAACCTGTATATAATGTTCACAGTACATCCATCTGTAAACATCACCATAGTTTCTCTATAACTGCGCTTTATAACTTATACCTGTATCTGCACTTGCTGCTATTGAACTCCTGGTTAGACCTAAACTGCATTCCGTTGCCTTGTACTTGTACTTGTACATGTGTAATGACAATAAAGTTTAATCTAATATTAAGCTAGTTAGTTAGTAAGTTAGTTAATGGATTGTTAACACTGTGAGTTGTGACCTAAAGTGTTACCAAATAAATCAATAAAAATAGAAATAACATTAAGTACGGCTGTGCGATTTGGGGAAAATGTCAATTTTTTTTGACGGATATTGCGATTTCGATTGGATTTGCGATTTAATTTTGTCAAGCTTCAGCTCCTTTATCTATATCGTAGCTTCTATCGTAGTTTTAGTTAAAAAAAAGAAACTAAAACGATATTAACGTAAACATTTATTCCAATTTATATTTAAATATTCAGAAATGAAACTCATTTTTCTGTAGAGCAAACGGTAAACACAAATAAAATGACCTTACCTTTCTGTAAACAAGTTGAACTCAGATTCGGGAGATTCATTCATTTTCTTTTCGGCTTAGTCCCTTTATTAATCTGGGGTCGCCACAGCGGAATGAACCGCCAACTTATCCAGCATATGTTTTACGCAGAAGATGCCCTTCCAGCCGTAACCCATCTCTGGGAAACATCCATACACACTCATTCACATACATGCGCTACAGACAATTTAGCCTACCCAATTTACTTATACCACATGTCTTTGGACTTGTGGGGGAAACCGGAGGAAACCCACACGATCACAGGGAGAACATGCAAACTCCACACAGAAATGCCAACTGACCCAGCCGAGGCTCGAACCAGCGACCTTCCTGTGAGGCGATCGTGCTACTCACTACGCCACTATGGTGCCCCTAATTCGGGAGATAGTGTAGCTTATTATACAAATAAAAAAAAATAATTATAAAAATACAGAACACGTCGGCGATAATAGCCTAGTGGTACTGTGTGCCGACATATAGCACAGATGTGCTCACGGCGACCCGAGTTTAATTCCCGGCTCGAGGTCCTTTGCCGATCCTGCCCCCTCTATGCTCCCAATGCTTTCCTGTCTGAAATCTACACTGTCTTATATCTTAATAAAGGTGAAAACCCCTAAAAATAGTTATAATTTTTTTTTTTTTTAAATACAGAACACTCAGCAAACTAACATGGCTGAAACAACTCTGAAATTGTACTTTGCTGTTGCTTGCTGCTAGATTGAGTGTCACTGGCAATACTTTCAGTTGAATTTAGCAAGAAACTCATCACTCAATTGGCTAGTTAGACTATCACACACAGACGGCAGTCACGCAATTGCTCTGGACAGGGGAAATTAAATAGTACATATTTCATATCGTAGGCTCTTGCAATTAGCTAATTTCAATTAAGTTAATTTTAATTTAAAGCTAATTTAGTTTCAAATCGCGTTTCGATTAATCGCACAGCCCTAACAGTAAGTAATATGTGTTCAGTGTTTAATTATGTACTTGTATAATAATAATAATAATAATAATAATAATAATTTTTAAAAAGAATCATATTCATGAACATTTTTATATTAGTTATTGTCATAAAAGGTTAGTATTGAATCCAGTTGTGTTTTATAATCGATCGACAGGCCTCGTTCTGAAATTACAGCCTGCAGGGTGACTGAAAAGAAACTAAGAACTCAGTGATGCTGGAAATATGAAACCCTATTTACTATTGCTCCTTAAATATCGCTTGGTTACTTTTCGCCCACCCTGTGATCCATATTCTGTCTTACAACGAATCTTTTGGTAAGGGAATCCCCCTTTAATCATTAGCTGATTTTGGAAGGCGTTGTCTGCTAAATGACTAATGACTGGCAACAGGAGAGTAGGCGTTAATGCAAGGAAGAAAATGTTTTCCGTGGTTTGTTTTTGTTACCATATGAAAACGAGCAGGGGATTTGGGCAAATGTTTGACCTGGAGAGAAGACCGATATATCAAGCACAATTACTCTTCGATCCAGATGTTGGAGATCTCAAAAGAAAGGGTTATTTTCATAGTCAAGCTGCTCACGCCTCTTCTTCCGTCTGCTTCTTCACAGGAAGTCTACGTTTGATATGTTTAACTTCTTGGCGTCTCAGCACAGACAGCTTCCTGACACCGACCTGTATGACGAGGAAGAGGACGAGGTTCTTCTTAAATCCACCAGGTCAAACCAGAGTTTAATTTTAGTCAACGAAAGCTCGGTTTCTCTGATGTGATGCAGATGAGTTAAAAAAATAAAGCTGAGAGACCCAGAGTTGAAAAAAAGGTTTATGGTACAGCATGAGTATTGTTTCAGATGTGCAGCACTGCGAATGATAGATCCTTTTGGTCAGGTTTTTATAGTAAAAGATATTTGAGACTATTTTAAATGAATAAGTCTCTGAGAAATATAGGTTTGAGGTTTTGATTTCAGTTGAAAATTAAGTGAAGTTTCTTAAACTAATTTTGAGAGGAGCACATGATATGATTAAGCACGCCTGGCTGCTCATCTGTAATCAGTAATATTAGTCCAATCAGAGCGATCCAAGCTTACTATAAATGGATCGTTTTCTCCCTACTTCTTCGTTTTGGAAGAACCCCCCCTTCCACCCCATCTCCTCCTTTTCCTCCCTTTTCTAAGGGGGAGTTCTCGAGAGCTACCTGATCTCGGATCCCCTTATAAGCTTATCGACCGGGCGGAAGCCTTGGGCTCAAGTATCTCCGAGCTCAGGGTTTTCTCCCGGGACAGCATGCCAAACCTGCCAAGCATATCTAAGTGTGAACTCTTGAAATGATTTTTAATGGTACTTGATGATTCATAAATTACATCCGCTATCAGTGTTTTGCAAGTCAAGATAGTCAACATATACAGGCAAAACAACATTAAAAGGTCACGAAACACCAAAACATCTTTTTTGAGATGTTTAGACTCGTATAAATGTCCCATGTTGCTAAAAACACCATTAGGACACATATAGTTCACTAAAAAGTGAAAATTGTTTGTTTTTGTGTTATTTGGAGCAAATTTGTTCTTCCGGTTTGAAAAGTAATTTTAAAGTAACATCACGGTGATGAGATCCTTGTGTAAATTCTAGCGTAGAGACTGGATTTCTGTTGCGACGGGTTACAATGTGCCGTCTTTGAGTTTTCATCATTAATTCAAGAGATAGACTTGGTTCAAACTAATCAGCGCGCTCTATTGTGAACGAGGTGCAACTTCATTAATATGCATGATAGCTTCGAAGACCTGTTACTGTGTTAAGAGAGATGCCACATTTGATTAACAACCTTATTCAAAAGGTAAACACAAAGCAACAGTTTCATCTAGATCTACTTCACCCCGTCGGGCTCGTGCGGCTCTAACCTTCGTCCACACTCTCAGTGTGACCAAGCCAACCAATCACAGAGCTGGCGCTACGTGTCGTTTCGACATGTAGTTACATTTTTTTGAGAGGTGTGTGTCAGTGACGGCCACAGCGACCACATGCAGGCTGCGCTGGAGCGTACTCGTGTGCCAGACACAGAAGTATAAATCAGCCTTTATGCTTGAGCATGTGTGATTTACATGTTAAGTCAATGCAAAAACGTGAATAGACATCCTGCAGCATGATTTGCGCGAATGAGGCGGCGCAAGTTGAGCATTTAGGCCGATTTATACGTCTGCGTCAAGCACATGCGTAAGCCTCGGTGCAGCCTGCACATTGTCGCCGACGATGAGGCGAACCTCTCAAAAAATATAACCACACGTCGAAACGACGCGTAGCACAAGCTCTGTGATTGGTCGGCTTGTCGAGCTGACAAATGTAGGGCGGGGATGAGAGCCCAATGGAGCGAGTGTTTACAAGTGTGGAGTCCCGTTAAGTTAATCTAGATGAAACTGTTGCTTTGTGTTTACCCTGTGAATAAAGTTGTTGCCTGTCCGCCATTTCCTGCCTCAAAATTAGCGAGTTTGAGCCACTTGTACATTAAGGTAGTGTACATAAAAATAAAAAAAAAATACAGACAAACATAACCTTACTGCCAGCTAGTGTTTCGGAAGTGTTATTGCAGAGCAACACAAGGGCGTGCAGAAGTATAAATGCACAACAACGCACATTGCATGCGCTTGTGGTCACGGCGATCACTCAACGCAGAAGTATAAACAAGGCTTTTGACACGCTTAATGCATGGATCGCTCAAGTAGCAAGATCTGATATTCACGCCAAGTTAACCAATTAAAAGCTTGCTTTTGAAGGGATGAGATTATGAGGTAGTGCCTGTTGTTGGTGTCCTGAGGAGGAATCCTCTTGCTGACACCGGACAACAGTTCATCAAACTGGGCTCAGCTCAGTCTGAGGCACCGCTGAAAGCCTCCATCATCCAGGTACAGTTTCTGGAGGAATTGATGAACTCACAGAGCTGGGTGCTCCTCTGAATGGATCTAGTAGACTCAGACTGTGTTCCAAAAATGGCAGACAGCTTCTTTGTGTTCACTCTTGACTTGGTTTCCTGGTTTCAGTTTTGGTAGCTGAGCAACTAATCACTGTGAACCGGGTGAACTCCCTCTGACGTTATCCCGTTAAGAGGCGATGTAAGGGAAAAACCTCAAACATGCTAGCCAGAAAGATCACGATAAACTGTTAGCTTGACGTGTTCCTGCCTTTAAACCACAGCCTTAAAAAATGATCCGTCTGGAGCATATGAAATAATACGCAGTTACTTCACAGGCTGATCATTTTGCTTCATAATACCTTGGTGTATTACGGGAATTCGTTTTGTTTTGTCTGTATATGTGCCAGTAGCAGCTGACTTGCGTTTTATGAATCACCTACGATCATGGGCTTGAGCTAAAAATCATCTATAATACTCTAAATTGACATTGAGTATTTAAGAGTATTTATTTTAGGCTAACTTTAACAGAATTATCATGAGTAATAAATGGTGCTGGGCAAAGATTAATCGCGATTCATCGCATCCAACACAAAAGTTTGATTTTACATAATATATGTGTGTGTATAATATATTTGTTATGTATATGTGATGCGCACACATGCATGGAAACAAAACTATACAAAACAATTTTGTTAAACAGATATTTAAATGTGTATATAATTTGTATTATACACATATATATTTCTAAAACATTTTCTCAAATATACATGTTAATATCATGTGTGTGTATTTATATTTTAGATGCGAGTAATCTTGATTAACTTTTGCCCAGCACTAGTATTAAAAATTCCTCCCTGTTTTTGTTTTGTTTTGTTTTGTTTTTCAGTTAAAAAAGGTCACAATGGTTTTAAGGAAACTTTGCAAATGTCGTGACTTTTTTTTTTCCTTTTTTCTTTTTTTTTTTATGAACTCTTTCGATGAATTTGTTTCCTCATTTCTGCCCAGTTTCCTCTTTGTTGACATTTGGAATATTTATTATTACCAAATGTGGTTTGGTTCACGTGACAAATAACTCATTTGCACTTAACAGGCGTGCCACAAGTTTGGAGCTTCCAATGGCGATGCGCTTTAGACATCTCGAAAGAACATCGAAGGAAGCAGTTGGTGTGTACAGGTGGGTATTTTTTAACCATCAATGAGGAACAGAGCAGTTTCAATTCTGTCTTAAACCCCACACACGAATGCTTCTGCAGAAGAGATCAGCGTGTTGCTGTTTTTTTATTAAATTCTTTTTTAGACATCCTTGCGGAAGTCAGTTTTTCTCTCTCTCTCTCTGAGATGAATCCACCAGCCCTGGGAAACAAATACTGTTTCTAAGCAGTCTCCTGAAAACAAACCTGTGTAAACACTGGTGACGTGACAGTGTATAAGTGTTTTTTTTTTTAAATGCATGCATTAAGGTCTGCTAAAAGTATTTTAAAATAAGAAGTCAACATTGCATTGCCGAATCAGAATTGCATTGTCAAACCACAGCACAGCACAGGGCGAGGTTATTCAAGTTCATATAAGCTCTAGTAATTGTCTTTGGAATCCAGTTTGCAATACGTGTCCCAGTTTCGACTTTGCTCCGTTGTAACCGCAGGGAGCATTGTTTATGCGAATTTTACTCTGGCCGCAATTTCCATCAGACCCTTTAATGGCACGCCATGCTTTTAATCAAAACAAGCAGACTGAAACTCTTTTGTTATTGTAGGTCTGCGATACATGGAAGAGGCCTTTTCTGCAAGCGAAACATCGAGGCAGGAGAAATGGTCATTGAGTATTCGGGCATTGTCATTCGTTCTGTTCTGACGGACAAACGAGAGAAATATTATGATGGCAAGGTAAGTGAAAAGACACTTCATTCATAATTTTGAACATTTAAACAGATGTGTGTATGTATTACTGAAATTTCAACTGATTTCTCCGAGGTTAAACGTGTTTGTTTATATATACGTCATTTTTAATGGTGCCCGCAGTGGATAATCTTGGGCTGTGTACAATGTGAAGAAGTCCACCTTCACTGTTTTTCCCACATCTGAGAGAGTTATGGTTTGGAGAAGCCCCAAAGAAGCGTATCACTGAGGCCCCGTTTACACTAGTTCGTTTTACCTTTAAAACGGCGTTTTAGCATGAAAACGATCCGCGTCCACACTAGCGTTTCACCCAGCGTTTCTGAACATATCTCCGTCCACACTACACCACCAAAAACGTATATCACGTGACCATTAGCGCACTCTGGGCATGCGTGCTCAAGTATAAACAGGAAGCATGTGTCTCGTTCGGCATTTTAAATAGGGCTTACGCTGCTTGAAACGCGAGCGATTAGCGAGTGCTCGAACAATAGCTTGCCTCTTGCGAATATATGCAGCTGTTGTAGTAAAAAAAGCAGAGTTTAACTGCACAATGGTGCCTTAAACGGACAATAGTGCAAACAACGCTCCCATTTCTGTGTCCATGTTGTTGTATATATTGAAGGCTGATCTGCCGTCTTCCGGTGGTGTTATAGTCATTTGATAGGGGCTTGACGAATAAGGGAAGGATACGCAATGACCCAAAAGCCCAAATCAAGTAGCAAATCTCAGCAGCCACGCCTCCGTTTTCAGACGTCTTCGTTTTCCCCCATCCACAGCGTTTTTGCCTCTCCAACGTTTCCAAAACGCTCCGTTTTCGGGGCTCGAAAACTCCGGTGTAGTGTGAACGGATGGTGTAACCATAGCAAAACTTATGCGTTTAAAACAAAAACGCATTAGTGTAAACGGGGCCTAAGAGTGTTCCATGCTCAGAGTGAAGCATCGGGGTGGATCAGTGATGGTTTGGACTGCAATATCATTGCATTCCCTTGGCCCAATACTTGTGCTAGATGGGTGCGTCACAGGCAATGACTACCGAACCATTCTGGAGGACTATGTGCACCCAATAGTTCAAACATTGTATCCTGAAGTTGGTTCTGTGTATCAGGATGATAATGCGCCAATACACACAGCAAGATAGAGATCTCGAACATCTGGAGTGAATTCGACGAGCGAATGAAGAGAGTAAACTCAAAATGTTCGAGCGCCCAGTTATGCACGAATCTATCACACAAGCTGTGTCTGATGTAAACTCCCCAAATGCTACCTTACCATACAAGTAGTTAAAAGTCGCTCATCAAAAGTCAAGAACCGATAAACATGCGACAGCCTGAACCCTCAAGTAAACACAAAACAATAATCTCCATCCTCCACAGGACTCGACACTTCACCGCAGACTCTAAACAACAGATCTCAGTTCAATCAAAGTTCATGACGGTAAATGAGTAATAGATGGAACAAGTTTGGCATGTTTGGAAGGCTTGCCACAAAAATAGGTCATCAGAGTTGCCATTAGACCTCTAGAACAGTGTCCTTTAAACAGACATGACCACAGAGAAATGTCTGCTCATAATGTATGATGAAAGTGGAAAGAGCAGCATAAACACCCCATAGCATAACTCAAACCTGCTGGGGGAGGGTTGTTGATTTGGCCTTGTTTAGATGACCATGAACTTCACTGTACACCAGAGAATTTTAGAGCCAAATATGAGTTTTTTGTAACAGCAAATGAATAACACAACTGCTGAAAATAAATAAATCATGCAGTCCGTTCACAGACCATTTCTCATCTTGACTGGAAAGCTGTGATGAAGTGTGCAGACACAAATTTCAGCAAACTCAATTTATTAGACTAGAGCAATGTTCATAAATATCTTCAGAATGGCGTAAGAGGCTTTGAAGTCACACTGAAAACCATTCCTTCAAAATATTTGCAGCTAAATTGGATCTACAGGCAATTGCTCCAAAGGGATGTTTGTCACCAATGGCTTTTCCAACCATAATATATTATTTCTTTGTTAATTAAACAATGGCAATGCTAATGTAATGTTTAACAAACAAAAATCCAAGATTAAAACTATTGGTTTAAAAACTACATTTCTTAACGGAAATAAAATGTAAACAATCACAGTAAATGGAAAACTAAAAGTACAGGGAGTGCAGAATTATTAGGCAAGTTGTATTTTTGAGGATTAATTTTATTATTGAACAACAACCATGTTCTCATTGAACCCAAAAAACTCATTAATATCAAAGCTGAAATTGAGTCTTGAGATATTACTTGGCCCAGTCTTGACGTTTCAGCTTGTGTGTCTTGTTCAGTGGTGGTCGTTTTTCAGCCTTTCTTACCTTGGCCATGTCTCTGAGTATTGCACACCTTGTGCTTTTGGGCACTCCAGTGATGTTGCAGCTCTGAAATATGGCAAAACTGGTGACAAGTGGCATCTTGGCAGCTGCACGCTTGACTTTTCTCAGTTCATGGGCAGTTATTTTGCGCCTTGGTTTTTCCACACGCTTCTTGCGACCCTATTGACTATTTTGAATGAAACCCTTGATTGTTCGATGATCACGCTTCAGAAGCTTGGCAATTTTAAGAGTGCTGCATCCCTCTGCAAGACATCTCACTATTTTTGACTTTTCGGAGCCTGTCAAGTCCTTCTTTTGACCCATTTTGCCAAAGGAAAGGAAGTCGCCTAATAATTCTGCACACCTGATATAGGGTGTTAATGTCATTACACCACACCCCTTCTCATTACAGAGATGCACATCACCTAATATGCTTAATTGGTAGTAGGCTTTTGAGCCTATACAGCTTGGAGTAAGACAACATGCATAAAGAGGATGATGTGGTCAAAATACTCATTTGCCTAATAATTCTTGGCACAAAAATTAATAATTCCTGATAATTCTAATCATTTGCAAAAATAATCATTGATTTCTGAAGAAATAAACAGCACTCATACTGTAGTGGTAGATCTTTTACAGACAAACACATTTTCATCATTTGCCAAAAAAAGTAAATGTTTTTGGCGTCTTTTACTTTTAATACCAAGAGGTTTGTGTAAGAGTTAATGTAAGCTGCGCAAACATTCAACTTTGCTTTGGTCAACACTGAACGTGTCCTGTTGACAGTTAAACTAGAATTACTAATACTTAACCCTCATGTGCTGTTCGGAATGTTTTTATCCACTCTGGGGGCATTTCCTGTAATAATGCATCAGATATAATGCATATAAAATGAGATTTGCATAAATCTGTTCATCAACCTCAGTCCTTATCAAAACTGCTAAAATGTTTAGAAAATTACAGGATTTTAACTCTTTTTAATTGCCAAATGTATAAATTATTTGGTGAAAAAAGCAAACAAAATTACGTATTTTCAGTCTAAAAGTAATTGTGGACCAATTTTTTACCTTTTATCAAAGTCTTGGACATGTGTAACAACATTACCTTTAATGCATTGTTTTTGATAAATTTTCTTTATTTTATTTCTCTCTAATTTACTACTGGTGGCTGTTTTTGCCCCATTGACTTCCATTAAGCTTGTGCTTCATCCTGCTCCATTTCGACTATGTTGAAATGTATTTTTTGGTTAAAGATATTTTATGTATGATATATTTTTGTTTGAAAATAAACCAAATCAAATCAAATTATAACCCTTTTTTTTATTACAAAACCATGCCATCATATAATCATCCATGTTTGATTGTTGGTGGTTTCATACTCAGGGATTAAAACGTACTCCGGTTTTAATGCTGAACAACACCATAAAAAATAACACAGTATATTTAACACTGGAATTTTTGCTGTGCAGGTTTGGAACCACATGAGGGAGAGTAAACCGAGTGTATCTGTTTTACAGTTGTACGATACTGGATTTCAATACCAGACGATTCTGAAAACATTTTGAAAACATTTCCTGCAAACGTTTAAGTGCTGTGGCGCACGTTCTTAAACATCGCTGATTTGCCATTGTGATTGGCCATGTGTGTCATCGGTTCACTAAACTCACCGCTGTTTACTGAGTGTAACCACAGATACAGGGACACTGGAGCGTTTCAGAGTCACGCTGATCAGCTGGTTTGTCTATAAGCTGACATACGAGCAATCCGCTGATGAATCTGTAAAACGCTCCAGTGTCCCTGTATCTGTGGTATTGAGCTAATAACGTGCTCAAATGTTAGCAGGAAATGAACGTTTTTAATTTCAGTATCGATTGGTGTCGAATTCCAGTACTGTGACAACACTAATCTGTCTGCGGACTGCAAGTCAGGGGTGTAATATGAAGGAGGCATAACTTGTAATAGAGGCATGACTTGCAGTTATCAAGATCACATTGAACTATACGAGATGTCACAAATGAGATGTTGTTGGCAAGATGGCTGAAGTACCTTCCAGAGAACATTTTCAGCAAATGTTTTCATGGGTTTTCTCCAGATTTATCCACACCATATTAATTTGATATATTAATATATGAATTTATTTAGTAACTCCACTCGCTGACTACTTTGTTCATTGTGTCATGACAGTTAGCCAACTTGGCGTCGTCCCCTGTGGTTGCAAAATAACAGTACGATGGCGAGCGTGTCAAGTATGAAAGCCAGATAACTGATGGTTGAGTTTAGGGTTGTGGTCATTGTAGACATTACTTCATGTTACGCCCCTGTCTTACAGTCTGAAAACACTTTAATTTTGTGGTGAACTACCCCTTAAAATGAGAGTCAGAATGTCATCTTTAACACCATCTTTTTCCTCTGTTCAGGGCATTGGATGCTACATGTTTCGCATCGACGACTTTGACGTGGTTGACGCCACGATGCACGGTAACGCAGCGCGCTTCATCAACCACTCCTGCGAGCCAAACTGCTACTCTCGAGTCATCAACGTGGAAGGTCAGAAGCACATCGTCATTTTCGCCTTGAGAAAGATCTACCGTGGAGAAGAGCTCACGTACGACTACAAGTTCCCCATAGAAGACGCCAGCAACAAACTCGGCTGCAACTGCGGCGCCAAACGCTGTCGCCGCTTCTTAAACTGAAGATAAGCAGTGCAAAGGGGGAGTTAGACGAGTTCAAAATGTCGAACTGAGGCTGAGCGGGGACGAAAATATTGGTTTCTAAATGACAAAACATCCTTCAACAGGCACGTAATCAAAACCTTCTGGAGAATATCAAAAACCGCCTTTGTGGAGCCATCTCTCGATTGTTAGAAGTCAAGTTCAGACGACGGATGATTAATGTTTATAAAAACAAGGGCCTTTAAAAGGCTTTTCCCACCATGCTTCATCATTTAGTTTAATCAAAGTAGTCAAATGGAACTCGATCTCACTCGTACAAGTTTATTACTTACTAAAGGATGGCTTTATTTTAGAAATAGGCTTCTTTTCCTTCTCTCCTAGAGTTAAAGTGTTGAGTTTTACCATTTTTCACTCCATCTCGGGGTCTGGCAGGAGCTCTTTTAGCTTAGCTTAGCATAGATCATTGAATTAGATTAGACCGTTAGCATCTTTCTTAATAAATTCCGAAAAAGAGCACATTTGATCAGTTTCCTAATTGAAAATGGACTCTTCTCTAGTTCCATCTTGTGCTAAGACTAACAGATAATGAAAAGTTGCTATTTTTAGTCGATAGAACTATACTCTAATGGCCATGGTACGGTAGCAGACCTAGAAAATAGCAAGTTTTCCTGCTAATTTTCTGTCAGTCTTCGTACACAATGTAATTACAGATGACTCAAGCTTTAAGTTGGAAAATTATAGAAACAGTTTTTCGAAAGGTTTTAAGTGAGATGATAATGGTCTAATCAGATTCAATGATCTATGCTATGCTAAGCTAAGCTAAAAGTGTCCCCGCCAGACCCAGAGTTTAACTGAATGGATAAAAAAAATGGCAAAACTCAAAGGTGACTTACAAAATGAGCCTGTTTCCAATAAAATTGGAGTGTCCTATTAAACCATTTGACAAGAAAAAGCAGCACAAAAGACTGAACTTCAACCCAGTTTACACGACGGATGATTAATATTTATAAAAACAAGCCCCTTCAGAGGGCTTTTTTTCCATCATGCCCCACCCTTCAGCAAATGTTTAATCAAAATTGTCAAATGGATCTCGGTCTCACTCGTAGCAGTTTATTACTTACTAAAGGATCACTTTACTTTAGAAATAGGCTCATTTTTTTACTCCCCTAGAGTTAAAGTGTTTTGTCATTTTTCAATCCATTCAGCCTGTCTAGTGGTCTGGCAGGAGCTCTTTTAGCTTAGCCTAGCATAGATCATTGAATTGGATTAGACCGTTAGCATCTTTCTCAATAAATTCAGAAAAAGAGCATATTTGATCAGTTTCCTAATTGAAAATGGACTCCTCTGTAGTTCCATCTTGTGCTAAGACTAACAGTCGATAGTTCTAGGAACTATACTCTCATTCTGGTGTAATAATGAAGTTATATGGACTATTTTAATGTGATGAATGGCATTGTGTCTTTTGCAGCCATGATATAGTAGCAGACCTAGAAAATAGCCACTGTTCATGTTCCGTTGGTCTTCGTACACAATGTAACTACAGACGAGTCGAGCTTCAAATAGAAAAAATATTGAAACAGTATTTCGAAATATTTTGAGCGAGATGCTAATGGTCTAATCCGATTGAATGATATATGCTAAGCTAAGCTAAAACTGCACCCGTCAGACCCATCGATGGACTGCATGGATTCAATAATGGTAAAACTCAGCAGTTCAACTCTAGGTGACTTACAAAATGAGGCTAGTTCCAGGAAAAGAGGAGAGTTGCTTTTAACCATTTGACAAGAACAAGCAGCACAAAAGACTGAACTTCAGCCAGTCGTTGTGTGTTTTGCAGCCAAGTCGTGATTACGTTATAACCACTGTTTTGTTTTATTCATCCTTGTCCGAAACTTAATAGAAATACTTGCTGCCAAGGGTTCACAATGTTTTCTTCCCACAGCCTTAAAATGGCAAACGTCCACCCTTTTTCTCATTTCAACAGTGCTGGATTCTTTCAAGATCCCCTCCTGCATATTCGAGAACCATGTTTTTTTAGCGTGGACCACCAAGCGTAGCTGAAATGAAGATACTCTTTTAAAAAAACAAATGTGCTTATTGCTAATTAAATGATGTGAACAGTTTCAGATTTTACTTTAAATCACAGTGCTCAGGTCAAGCCCTCAGTATAACCCATAGATCCTTCAGTTTGACTTCACTCGAAGCATCTAGCGCTCTGAGGCTTTTATTGACGTTTTTTTCCTTCTTTTAATAATTTATGTGCGTTGGATTTTTACAGACAGGTAAACACTCCGTCTGGGCTTTTGCTGTGGTGAAAAACTGTACAGGCTGGTGTTTAAACCCATTGACCTGCCTTGGTGCTCCACCAAACATAAGCCCTTAATGGGGAACCGGCTCACTTTACATGTTGCATTGGAGAACTAGTACTGAAATAGCAAAGCAGAAGCAGATGCTTTCTAACAATGACCCCTTTTTCTCAACATTTTAGCATGTTCGTGCATTTTATACCTCTCGAGAGCCTTGCGTCAAAACAAAAATCATGCCTGGAGAAGCGTATACATATATAAATATATATATTTGTGTTTCATTTTTGTCGTGTAGTAGTGGACACTACTTAAGCTAATCGTGACTAAACGCATCCTCATTACGTCATGGATCGTTCCTGCAATAAAAAAAAAACGTTTATTTTTTTGCCACAATTGCACATACAATTGGAGCTCTACGTTTATCTAGGGAGATAGAAACTGCTTAAAGTGTCCTATAGATGTAGGACTGCGAAGACGATGTATACTGGTGACTTACAAAATCTATATATATTTATAGAAACAGAGTTATTGAAACTGTTGGCCGTCGGCACCTTAATTTTCCTTGAAAGATTCGGAGTCGGTGCTCTTCTTTGCGTAGGGAAAAAAATCAAGCTGACGGCAGCATTTAAAAAGACTGTAGGAGCGCTCTATTTATTCCCGTTCGTCTCCATATGGGAGTGTATACCCCATAGGTCTGTGCTTTTTGTATGTGACCGAGGTCTAATGGGAGTTTTCTTCAGGTCTTTCTTTCTTTCTTTTGAAACCTTCCACCCCAGTTTCCGTTTGAACATTGAGGACGAGTTCTTGCAAACGTGGCCTTTTAACCAGGTGTTGTTTTGAGCGAGCTGTTCTTTTTAATCGTCTTAGTTTTGCTTTTATTTGACTTCCTGAAAGGAGGAGTTTCCCTGATCACACTGTCATCGTCTCCCTTTCATCTCGTGGTATTTCGCGTGTAGGTGAACTCCGTCTGGAACCGGATATTTAACCGTTCTCAGATTTTAATCGAACCACCCCCCAGACTTGCAAGGATTCTACCTCAAGCTGTTCAGACTACGTCGAGTAATACTAATGCAAAGCGAGAGTTGCGGAGTCGGCTCGTGTGCAATGAAGGAAGCAAAGCACTAGTCAGGACCTCCTGTGGTGATGCGTCTCCCAGAGCTTCTTGCGGGGGGAAAAAAAACAAGTCAAATCTGTCTGTTCCTGTGTAGGTTATTAAAAAATAATAATAAAAAAATGTAAAGATGGAAAAAAAAACAGCAACAACGTTGTGTTGAAAAAGACTTCAGATTTAAAAACGTATGTCTTTGCTACCTTGTACAAATGACCCCTGAGTTGTAAATAGTTGTATACATATTTCTAAACCTGTTTAATTTTTCTATGCACTTTTTTATTTATAATGTTTTGCTTAATAAAGATGTACAATGTTTGAACAACGTTCAAGATTTATTTTTGTTATCGAAATGAACATTCAAAAAAAAAAAAACATAGATTGTGCACGGTTATGAAGCTGGACAAATATTTTCAGCAATCCTATCACACACTCACTGGCCACTTTATTAGGTACACCTTACTAGTACCAGAATGGACCCCCTTTTGCCTTCAGAACCGCCTTAATCCTTAATCCTTCGTGACATATATTCAACGAGGTACTGGAAATATTTTGGTCCATATTGACATGATAGCATCACACAGTTGTTCCATGAGGGGAATCTCTCGTTCCACCACATCCCAAAGCTGCTCTATTGGATTGAGATCTGGTGATTGTGGAGGCCATTTGAGTACAGTAAGCTCATTATCATTTCCAAGAAAACAGTCTGAGATGATTCACGCTTCATGGTGCGTTATCCTGCTGGAAGTAGCCTTCAGATGATGGGTACACTGTGGTCATAAAGAGATGGACATGGTCAGCAACAATACCCATGTAGGCTGTGGCGTTGACATGATGCTCGGTTGTTACTAATGAGCCCAAAGTGTGCCAAGAAAATATCCTCCACACCATTACACCACCACCACCACTATCCTGAACTATCGATACAAGGCAGGATGGATCCATGCTTTCATGTTGTTGAAGCCAAATTCTGGCCCTAACATCTGAATGTCGCAGCAGAAATCGAGACTCATCAGCCCAGCGAACGTTTTTCCAATCTTCTATTGTCCATTTTTGGTTTCCCAGCATCAATTGTAGCTTAAGTTTCCTGTTCATAGCTGACAGGAGTGGCACCCGGTGTGGTCTTCTGCTGCTGTAGCCGATCTGCCTCAAGGTTGGACATGTTGTGCGTTCAGAGCTGCTCTTCTGCATACCTCAGTTGTAACTAGTGGATATTTGAGTTACTGTTTTCTTTGTATCAGCTCGAACCATTCTCCTCTGCCGTCAACAAGGCATCTGCGCCCACAAAACTGGCGCTCACTGGATATTTTCTCTTTTTAAGGCCATTCTCTGTAAACCCTAGAGATAGTTGTGGATGAAAATCCCAGTAGATCAGAAGTTTCTGAAATATTCTGACCAACCATGCCACGTTCAAAGTCACTTAAATCACCTTTCTTGCCCATTCTGATGCTCGGTTTGAACTGCAGCAGATCGTCTTGACCATATCTACATGCCTAAACATCGAAATGCTTCCATGCGATTGGCTGATTAGAAATGTCTGTTAACAAGCAGTTAAACAGTTCCTAATAAAGTGGCCGGTGAGTGTATTTTTAGTGATATAAGAATATAAAATGAATATAAATAAGAATGTTATCAAAATGATTATGCTTTGTTAATAATTTGATACATGCAAGAGTAAATGTGTTAAGATGAATCAATAGAAAAAATAACTATTAGCAGCGTGTAGAATTGTATTGTGAGTATAACTGCTGCTTCCACATTGTGTCTAGACTGGAACATGTGTTAACCATTAAGGGTTGAGTGCACTTTCGGTCAAAATACTCTAGTAACCTTGTAATGTTGGATGTTGTTTGCATCATGCAGTGGGTCATTTTAAAGGGAGAGTTCAGCCAGGAATTAGCTGTTAGCACGTTGGAGGTGTTTTCGTGCTTCAGCAGAACATTAGTGATTTTTTGAGTTATTCGTTAAAAAAAGGTACTTTTCTGGCATATTTATTTTACTCATAAAGCCAGCAGCTGTTAACACTCATTTAAATAATCCCAAAGGACCACAGTTCAGCTAAAAATGTTCAATTTTGCTACTGAACTTATGCTATCTAAAGAAAATAAGATCTGGGTGGCCAAACCCAGTCCTGGAGGTCTGTGACCGTCGAAATCTGTGACCATAGAGGGCGTGGCTGTGTACTTACGTAAACTGCATACATTCAGCCTTTTAAACCAACGACGGCAAGGTCTATGGAAAGCATTTGTTTAGAATAGCTGTTTATTCGTATTCAGTCCATAAATGCATACTTACTCGCCCAGAACACACGTGTTGTTTACATGCGCGTCAAATATAGGCTACAGTACGTGCGAGAGCCGTGCAGGTTTTGAAAACGTTAATATCTCACTGTTTAGTCATTTATGTATTTTATTAATATTGTTGTATTCATAAATATTAATATTATATCGATCCGTTTTGGCCAACATCAAATGAAGATCAGTCTTTACTCTTTCTAGGGTCACAGATTTTGACGGTCACAGAATATGGTGTAACCCCGGCGTCCTGATGATCTGTGTTACCTCATCAGAATGTGCTACCAGTAGTTAAATCCATCATATTTCATCTAAAAGAACAGGGTTAGCACAGATTGTCAGATTCAATGTCTATCAGAAAGAACTACCACAGTAAATAAGGATGTAAAAACAGGGGTAGCACATATTGTCAGCTTCAAATATATAGCGAATAACTACTCTAGTTGTAGTAGTTGAACAATGTAGAAAAAGGTGTAGCAGCTTCAAATGTCTATCAGAGTAAACTGCCTTATTATTATTTTATTTCATTAGTTTTATATTTAATTTGTTTATTAGAGTTGTAGTTCATTACAGCATTTGAAGATGACAAAATGAGCTACCCCTGTTTTTACACCCTTCTTTAAGGAGATAGTTCACACTGAGAGAAGTTTGAAACTGACAAGATGTGCTAACCCTGTTTATTTTTAGATGAAATATGACATATTAAGCTACCGGTAGCACATTCTGATGAGGTAGCACAGATCGTCTGCCTGGAGGTTTCTATTATACCTAGAAAGAGCTTGATTAGCTGCTTCAGGTGTGTTTAATTAGGGTTGGAGCTAAAATATGCAGGACACCGGCCCTCCATGACCGAGTTTGGGTACCCGTTTTAGATGATCCTGCGCAAATTAACAGCACAACGCAAGTGTTTTTCATTCAAATATCCCAAAAACATTAGTGTTATAATCTTTGGCTTATATAGTTGAAATGATATCATTCTTAATAAGAAATCCGAATAGACAAGCCATTTTAACAAGTGATACACACTATTTCCTGTGTGGCCATGCTAATCATGTCATACACCCCTACGTCAGAGACGCTGGCAGCTAGATCTCTGCAACTCTCACATGGTCACTCACTGAAGCTGCGTCCGGTAAGTACCTGGATGAGAGACCACATGGGAAAGCTAGGTTGCTGCCAGAAGTGGTGTTAGTGAGGCCAACAGGGGGCGCTCACCCTGCTGTCTATGTGGGTCCAAACGCCCCAGTATAGTGAAGGGGCCTCTATACTGCTCAGTGAGCACCGTCTTTTGTCTCCTCTCCACAAATCAGCTGGTGTGTGGTGTGCGGTCTGGTGCAGTATGGCTGATGTCGCGTCATCCAGGTGGATGCTGCACACTGGTGGTGGATGAGGAGATCCCCCCATTGTGTAAAGCGATGTGATTGTCTGGAAAAGCGCTATATAAATGTAAGGAATTATTATTATTATATGTTGGATGTAAGATACAAAGAAAAAGCTCTTATGATTCAAAATGCCGCTTTGTTTGTTGTGAATATGCACCCTCTAGTGGCACAAAATGGCATACTGTGCCTCATTTTTCGTTTTTCACCCCTTCAGCATGTCAATACAGGAGTTACATATAAAAAAATGACAAAACTTCATATATTTTACAAATTTGTGATTTCATGTGAATTTGTACAATTTCAAATTTCATCATAAAACACAATTTGTACAAAAAAAAAAGCACCAACTAAATTTTAAATCACAATTGAACATTACGGTTTGTGTGTAATTCTGCAGCATTTATTATTGATGACTTCTATATTATTAAATTCTCATGCACTAACATTATTTATTTCATATATGACGTCTTGGGCCTCACGGTGGCGCAGTGGGTGGCACAATCGCCTCACAGCAAGAAGATCGCTGGTTCAAGCCTCGGCTGGGTCAGCTGAAATATCTGTGTAGAGTTTGCATGATCTCTTCATGTTGGTGTGGGTTTCCTCTGGGTGCTCCGGTTTCCCCCACAAGTCCAAAGACATGTGCTATAGGTGAATTATGTAAGCTAAATTGGCCGTAGTGTGTGTGTGTGTGTGTGTGTGTGTGTGTGTGTGTGTGTGTGTGTGTGTGTGTGTGTGTGTGAATGAGTGTGTATGGATGTTTCCCAGTGATGGGTTGCAGCTGGAAGGGCATCCGCTGCATAAAACACACACTGGATAAGTTGGCGGTGAGCCCAGATTAATAAAGGGACTAAGCAGACAAGAAAATGAATGAATGAATGATGTCTTAAATCGATCTTGAAAAATCTCGGATCTTCTCCTGTTTGCTGGTTTGAGGCCGGAACAATATGTGTCAGTCACTTAAGATCGACCAATAGTGATTAAGGATCCAAATTATCAGTTACTGATGGGCAAAATCAGGTTTCGGTAATTAGCATACTATCCTTGCACCGGTTGCAGTTGTGGTACAACAGCACAATTCGTTTTCACTACATTGATTACAATGAGGTGGTGCAGTGGTTAGCACTGTCACCTCACAGTAAGAAGGTCGCTGGTTCAAGTCCCGGCTGGGTCAGTTGGTGTTTCGGTGTTTGCATGTTGTCCGCGTGTGCTTCGTTTTCCCCCCCACAGTCGACAGACATGTGCTAGGTGAATAGAATAAACTAAATTGGCCGAGTGTGTATAGGTGTTTCCCAGTACTGGGTTGTGGCTGGAAGGGTATCCACTATGTAAAACATATGCCGGAATAGTTAGCGGTTCATTCCGTTGTGGTGACCTCTAAAATAGAGACTAAGCTGAAGGAAAATCAATGATTAACTATAGAGGAGTCAAGCTTTAAATAGTAAAACTATTGAAACTCTTTGGTCATTTTTGAGAGCGATGCTAACGGTCTAATCCGATTCAATGATCTATGCTAAGCTAAGCTAAAAGTGCTCCCGCCAGACCCAGAGATTGCCTGAATGGATTCAAACATGGTAAAACTTAACTCTCAACACTCATAAAATTAGGCTATTTTCAAAAAAAGTGTAGCGTTCCTTTTAATACTGACAACGTTATTGTACAAATTCAGAGAAATACACAAACTGTATTTACAGATTAGTTGTGTGCTAAACAATACATTCAACATATAATACTGCTTTGTGTGCTTGTAATACCACAGTAATTAATCTTCTACGCCAACAGAAAGCTTTGCCAAAATCTCCACAGCATCGTTACGGCCGATTGTGCTCAGCATCTCAACGAGGTTTCCGACAGTCCAGTCTGGATTCTTGGTGACGGCTCCCTCCAAAACGGCGACGAGGGGGCTTTTGTGGTCCTTCATGGAATATGCGTAATTGATCCAGGCAAAAGAAAAGGAGCACTGACTGGCAAGGTGACGTGTGTTTTTAACCCCAGCGATGTCGGGGTCTAAAACAAACACCAGCTCCTCAAGAACATCCAGATTGTTGAGCACTGTGCTCAGAGGCGCATTCAGGACCCCAGGAGCTGCAAACAGAATTAAGTCGAGGCGTTCATGGAAAATCACTAGCTTCTCTTAGGGAAAATTACTGTAAGCACACTGAAAGGAGTAGTTGAGAGTCACGTCCACTCTTAGAAATAAAGACTCTTTATTAGCATCTGTGAAGAAACCATGGCAGGACTTTCTATGAAGCACTTGTTTATAAGGGTTAAGGGTGTTCGTAATGTTTTATAATGCACAAGATTTTAGTCTGAACAGGTTTGTACCACAATTTATTTGCTCGTCGTTTTAGCATATAAAGATCTATGCTTATAACAGTAATACTTTAGTATGAGGACAAATTCTCACGAGCCAATTACTTTTTAAGCTTGCATATTGGCTGTTTATACGTAAACTGTATAATGCATGACCATTAGTCTGTGTTCTTCTACATACCCAAGGTTAAATGGACACTTTTCTGCCATCATTTACTGACGCTGCACTTGTTCCAGACATCTTTCAGTTTCTGTGTTCTGTTGAACACAAAATAAGATATTTTGAAGAATGCTAGAAACCGGTAACCATTGACTTTCATAGTATTTCTGTTAATGGCTACTGGTTTCCAACATTCTTCAAAATATTGTCGTTTGTGTTCAACTGTTCAAAGAAACAAAGTTTAGAACCACCTGAGCATGGGTAAATGGTGCAAGATGCAGCTCGCAGCTTGATGACGTAGGTGATCATTAGGGCCAGACGGAATCTGCGGACATTTTTTGCTGTTTCTGCGGAGTATTTTGTTAAAAATCTGCGGGTTTATGTGGAATTATTTTGGGAGTTTCATAACTAAAACCTTAATATATGAAATAAAAGTAATATCTTTTTAACATTTATTTAATGTTTACAATGCGAATCTAATTAGATCCACTTTATTTGGTAAACAAAGCAAGTCTCTCATATAAAGTATCTACTAAAACACCAAAAATAGTACTTTACAAACTGTGTTGTAAATATATCACACGAATATTTTCATATTAGTCAATAATATTACTGAAATTAATTTGAAAACTGATTAAATATACATTTACACACATTTGTACCAGTAAATAAACAGAATCAATGATGGGCTAAAAATCTGTGGAATTCTGCGCGCGTAGATTCCGTTTGGCCCTAGCGATCGTCAACTACGTAGTGGACCTTGTACCGCGCACTAAGGTAACGACTATGCTACTGTGATGGATGGGTTTAGGGTAGGGGGAGGTGTAGGCGATCGTCAAGTACGTAATGGACATTGTACAGGACACTAATGGCCCGTTTCCACTGAGTGGTACGGTACGAGTCGGTACGGGTCACCTTTACCAGGCTTGCGTTTCCACTGCAAAAGGGTACTCTTTTGGTGGGCGTGGTCTTCAACAGAGAGTTTCAGTTAAATCAAAGTGTTTCTGCAGACTGTTTTTATGAAGTGTGATTATAAAGAGTACAATTAATACATTGTTATCATTAGAAGCTGGTTATATTCACAGACTCTTGCCACACAACCGTGGTTAAACCCCTTATAAGAGGGATTTTTGCGTAATAGATCTCCTTTAATATCAACGTTATGTTTTTTTATATTATTATAATTTTTTGTATTTTTTTTGATTTAATTGATTTTAACTAAAGCTATTTTAATTGTTTTAACCGTTTAATGATAAGTTCTTCAAAAGCTTTCTTTTATCACTCAACAGTATAGAGTCAAATGAAACTTATTTTGTTCGCATACTCACCTAACAGATGCGAAGGTCCAGTCGTTTGGTCCTTTTTACAGGTTTCTTTGATTACATTGTACGAGACGGCCTGTTGAAATCTTTCAATGCTCTTTTTCGTCAGGCTCTCCCGAACTGCTCCATTGTGACATTTTTGAAATTCTGTTGAGCAACACAAGTTCCACGTTATTCTCCATTTAATAATCATGTGGAATCTTACTTCACTCTAAACAACTTCTCAACCCATATTTGGGTAAAATGTGACAAACTCATGACCATAACCATTGGGTTTGTTCACATTTTACCCAAATTTGAGTTAAAACCAACACGTTCTTACCATATTCATAGTAGCACTCAAGACTGCAATGTAGCAATTACAATAATGTGATACAAAAAAACAGTTTACACTACACTGTAAAAATGCTGCATTCCACACAATCGATTTGTGTTGGGACAACATGAAGAAATTGAGTGAACTTATGACAAATTGAAGTGGATTGAGCATAAAACAATTAAGTTACCCCCATTTAAGTTATTTTAGCTCATTTTAACGACGTAGTTTAAACAAATGTCATTTTTTGTGTGTGTGATGTGTTTATTGTTTTTGATTATGCAAGTCAGATAACAGAAAAACACAGTTCCATTTTGTCGCAATTATTTCCCACCCCAACAAAAGAACATCAGTCTCTTCCACCCTATAAAAATACTCAGAATTCTCTTACAAGAGACAATTTAAAAACAAAACAAATACTACTAGGTACCCAAAAACCAAGTATTACAGTACACATAAAAGTTACATTATCCAACCAAACAGAACACACACACACACACAAAAAAAGGAAATTCACTATACTTAGTCACACCTCTTGTAATAAATGACCAATATTATTGTTGTTAATGTAGGAATTAAACGGCTGCCATATTACTTCATATACATCTATTTTGTTTTTAATAAAATATGTTACTTTTTCCATAGCCATACACTGTGCCATGGCATTAGTCCAAGTTCCAATAGATGGTGGATCAGGGCTTTTCCAGCTAAGAGCTATCATTCTTTTAGCTTGTAATGTAGCATAATCTATTAATTTGCTCTGCTGAAGATTTATTTTAAGGTTCTTTGGATATAAATGTAGCAAAATCATTTTTGCATCTAGTGGAATATTCAAGGGTATAATCATCTTTGTAATATTAATCACTTCCACCCAAAAGTCTCTAATAATGTTGCATTCCCAAACACAAACAAATGTCATATTTGAGTGTAAGATTGAGTATTATATAGATAACTATAACAAACTATAGCCAACAACGATACACAATAATACTCTGTTTATTTTAAGCGTGCTGCAGTTTTGTCGTCTGCCAATATAAATAATTGGTGTTCTTTAAAGCAGGGCAGATTCTGATTGGCTAGTTTGGCTGTCGTTAGCGCTTAAAAAAACAGTTGATGGAAACACCTAGATGAACATACGTTTTGAAAATGCGCATAAAAAAAACATATGCGCATAACTCAGTAGGATAAACTTTTTATTCGATAAGAAAAGATGCGCATAACCTACGATTAAAACACCTTTACCTAATAAATTCCAGTATGAGCATTAAAAAAGGTCATGTGATTTTGTTAAAAGAGATCGTGTGATGGTACAAATGTGTGTGAATGGACAAACCAGCAGGCTGAGCACACTGTAAACCATCTGAAATGTTGTTTTGGTCATTCTTAAATGCCTTAACCGTGTAGTAACAGCGTTATTATATTATTAATTACCTCCAGAATCAAGAGCATCTATGCTCCACGTCCCACTTCTTCAAACGCCTGCACGTGTTCATTGCATGTCGGCATTTGTCTTCGAGGCACAAGTCATTTATTAAATAACAAAAAAATTCACGCAGCTTCTCCTACTACAGCAAATTCCATTTCTACTGTCGATATTTGGGACCAGTTAATCACGAAGTGACGATTTTGTTCTCTTTGACTGCTTGGATGGAAACGCTGCTTTATTTGCACGTCTTTTATGTGATATTCCAGTTTTGAGCAGAAATTGAATTCATATTTTTGAATAGAAGCTTAGCTATTGTTTTAATCATTCATTCACTTGGCTAAGTTTGGACGTTGTTCATGTTTGAGTAGACGTGTGTCATAGACGTGTGTGTGGTCCTTTAAAGATGTGTAAGAAATGTGCAATTGTATGCCATAACAGCCACCAAATAAGTCTCCAAAAAGTCTCATATCAAGTTTCCAGAACACTTGCCAATCTTACATTTATCCAAATAAACAGAGCAGCTTTGACAGAGCCAATGTTTGTTTGTTTTCCGGCTTAATTCTCTGTAGAGACTCTAAATAAATATCTCTTTTCCGTTACAAACATAAGCTTTGATAGAGTATTTAAGGTCCCCTCAGCTACGAGACTCCATAAATCATTCTTCACTGGTCGTTTAACTTGTACGTTACAGCATGCAAACTGTAGACATCTGGCAATGATATGAAATTCATTGCGTGGCTCATATAGTCAGGCATGACAGGAAACAATGTTGAAACATTTCAGGATTTCCTCCAAATATAATATAGTGCATGAATTCTTATTGTTTGACTGACCTTCACTGAAATGTTTCGTTCTCCTCCTCTTGATAACAAAGAACAGACACACCAGAGACAGAGCAGATAAAATTCCAAGGCAAACATAGATACCTGCAAGGACGCACAAGATGAGCAAAACAAACTCGCATCTGCTGTAGATTAACAAAGACTCCAAAGATTCTACGGGGTTCATACACGTTTTTACTACTAAAATTCAATGACTTTTTCCTGGACTTTCAAGTAAATTTTCAAATGTTCAAAGTTATTACAGCATATCATAAAACATGGAACAATCTACTAATTTAAGTGAATATTTATATTAATTTAGAGAATGTTCACACAGCACTAATAATGTGAGAGCATGTGTTTGACCATGGACAGAAAAGTTGTGAAGACGACTAACCTATTTTAAAGTATACAGATATTTGTTTAACAAATTTCCATGCATTTTACGAAACTTTGTTTATTTATTTTTTTTTGTTTTTTCAAAGCTTTTCCAAGCCTGGAAAATGCCATGTCAAAATTCCATGACTTTTCCAGGTTTTTCATGACCGTATGAACCCTGATTCTAGCTCAGAGTGTGTAGAGATATTAAAACATTATAAGATGCAGGTACAGTTTAACACAAAGCACTGAAAAAAACAGGAGGATTTTTGATTTTCCACGCTTCACTTTCAATTTAAAAGTGATTTCAAATGTAATATTTATAAAAAAGGTTAAAAATGTAATTAATGGTGCTTTCTATTAATAGTTTCTATTAATTAAATAATACTTTGAAGAAAGAAGTTTGCATAAAAATTGACTTTTTCCTGGACTTTCAAGTAAATTTTCATGACCCAATGTTTCATGTAATGTCTATGTTTTCGTGGTAAATAATAAGAAAAATGATGCATGTTCAAAGTTATTACAGCATATTATAAAACAAGCAACAATCTATTATTTTAAATGAATCTTTATATCTATATAAAATGAATTTAGAGAATGTTCATGCAGCACTAATAATGTGAGAGCATGTGTTTGACCATGGACAGAGAGGTAGTAAAGACAACTAACCTATATTTAAGTAGACAGATATTTGTTTAACTAATTTCCATGAATTTTCCAAAACTTTGTTTTTTTTTTAGTTTTTCCAAAGCTTTTCCAGGCCTGGAAAATGCCATGTTAAAATTCCATGACTTTTCCAGGTTTTTCATGACGTATGAACCCTGATTCTAGCTCAGAGTGTGTAGAGATATTAAAACATTATAAGATGCAGGTACAGTTTAACACAAAGCACTGAAGAAAACAGGAGGATTTATGATATTTCCACGCTTCACTTTCATTTTAAAAGTGATTTCAAATGTAATATTTACAAAAAAAGGTTAAAAATGTAATTAATGGTGCTTTCTATTAATTGTTTCTTTTAATTAAATAATACTTTAATGAAAGAAGTTTGCATAAAAATTTACCTTTTCCTGGACTTTCAAATAAATTTTCATGACCCAATGTTTCATGTAATGTCTATGTTTACGTGGTAAATGATAAGAAAAATGATGTATGTTCAAAGTTATTACAGCATATAATAAAACAAGCAACAATCTATTATTTTAAATGAATCTTTATATCTATATAAAATTTATTTAGAGAATGTTCACGCAGCACTTATAATGTGAGAGCATGTGTTTGACCATGGACAGAAAAGTAGTAAAAGACAACTAACCTATATTTAAGTATACAGATAAAACTAATTTCCATTAATTTTCCAAAACTTTATGGTTTTTTTTTAGTTTTTCCAAAGCTTTTCCAGGCCTGGAAAATGCCATGTTAAAATTCCATGACTTTTCCAGGTTTTTGATGACGTATGAACCCTGAGTCTAGCTCAGAGTGTGTAGAGATATTAAAACATTATAAGATGCAGGTACAGTTTAACACAAAGCACTGAAGAAAACAGGAGGATTTATGATATTTCCACGCTTCACTTTCAATTTAAAAGTGATTTCAAATGTAATATTTACAAAAAAGGTTAAAAATTTAATTAATGGTGCTTTCTATTAATAGTTTTTATTAATTAAATAATACTTTGAATAAAGAAGTTTGCATAAAAATATAATATAGAAATATAAATTCATTTTCCTTTGGCTTATTCTCTATTGAACTGACAACTTTTCCAGCATGTTTTACACCGCAGATGCCCTTCCAGCTGCAACCCAGTAATGGGAAACACTCAGGAATTCATACACTACGGCCAATTTAGTTTATTCAATTCACCTACAGTGCATGTCTTTGGACTATGCAGGAAATTGAAGCACCCGGAGGAAACCCATGCGAACACGGGGGGGAGAACATGCAAACTCCACACATGCGACATGCAAACTCCACACCACACAGAAACGCCAACTGACCCAGCCGGGACTCAAACCAGTGACCTTCTTGTTGTGAGGCAACTGTGCTAACCACTGAGCCACCGCGCCGCCCCCACTGAGAAACAGTGATGATGAAAACTGGAAAATTCTGTTGTGCCATCACAGAAATGCCATTGCATAATAGATTTAAATGGAAAGCATTATTTTCTCACTGTATTTATAATCAAACAAATGCAAACTGTGAAGCATGAGAGACTCTTAAAAACATTTTTAAAAGTCTTGCAGATCTCAGTTTTTAAACCGTAGTGTGCTGTGGTACAGTAAATATTGTTATAGACGTTTCGAAAAACAGAAATACAAACAACACCTGTCAAATTTGGGGTGTTCACGAGAGGTGGATTTGTTGGGAAACTTGGAGTTGAACTTGGAGAAGTATCGAAGTTGGCAACAGAGGCAGTACTGGGGAGAGTTGTACTCAAAATCTGAAAGAAAAAAAAACAAAGGTTTACATTGTGAAAATAGCATGTACTGAGCTGTGTTTGTACTAAAATGCTATTAAATTTAGTTTATTTTTTATATTTAATGTCTTAAAATCAAAGATCACTGGTTTGAAATTTAGTTTAGCAATCTTTATTACTGTTTTTTCTGTTGTCTGAAACTGTTTAGGGACGCATGTTCCATTTATAGCTTGCTCCCTGCGAAAAAAGAAAAGAAAAAAGAGATAAGGAACATTTCCTATAATATCAATAAACATCAGAAAACGAAAGATCATCACACAAACAAGATTTGAAGCTCACTTTTATATACAGTAATGCATGTGTGTTTTGTAACTTAACGATGCTCAGTTCCTTCTGGATTTGCTCATTATGATTTTAAGTGAAATGCTAATATTTATTTATCATAAAAAAAGTCAAAGAGCATTAGTTTTTTTTTTTTTCAGAAAATGACAATGGTTTAATTTAACAAATATTTTCTTTTGGTGTTATTGAGAGGCAGGGGATTTTCCACTAATTCATCTGAATCGATTACCATATCATGGTACTATCTAAAAAATGTATATAACTATCTAAAAACATGGCAATATTTAATTACACTGTAAAAAATGCAGGGTTCCACACAATTCATTCGTGTTGTCCCAACACAAATCATTTAAGTTAACTTAACACTTTTAACAAATTTATGTGGATAGAACATAAAAAAATTAAGTTTTCCCAACAAAATCTCAAAAATGGTTTTGTTTCAGCTCATTTTAAATAAGTCATTTCAACAAGCAAAGCAAAATAGTTTTTTGAGTGTACATTTTTTTACAATCGAATGCTCTAAACCAGTGTTTTTCAACCACTTTCCTGAAGGAACACCAACACTGCATTTTTTTATGCCTTCATTGTCTGTCACAACCCATTACAGGTTTTTCAGTCTGAGCTGAGCATCTGAATCAGATGTGTTTGGTTAGGGAGACATGGAAAATATGCAGAGCTGGTTGTCCTCCAGCAGCGTGGTTGTAAAACACTGCTCTAAACGATAACTTTTAAGAGATAGCATCAGCTCAGAAATACACACAAAAAAAGGTCATTTACACAAACCATATAATTAGCCTATAAATCGAAAATCTAGAGGAAATGAGAATTGTCAACTGGAGTTTTATGTACCTTGCTGGGAAAAAAAAAACCTCACCAGAAGTCATTAATGGTTTCCATTACACATGATTTATAGTGTGGTTTGAACCAAATTAAGGTTTTAACCAGAGGTAACAGAGACCGTTGCAGATTCCATTATAACTAAAATACTACAATTCTACAATGGTTTCTGTTGCCTTTTTTTTCTTCAAAGGCTGGTGTAACCAAAAAAGTCTACATTACCTTTCATCTAGACTTACTTTATCTTTACAAAATGTATTTGTTAAATTAATTATATGTTGAACAAATCAGTATCGACAAGACTGCATAAATTTTTTAAAACACTTAAAAATAATGGTCCATTAGTTAACGCATTTACTAACATGAACAAACAATTAGTACCACATTTATTACGATATCTATTCAACTTTGCAAATGTTGGTTAATGTTATTTGCCAGCAAGCATTTTTTGTTTTTGAAAGATGTCTGATAGACGTCTAAACATAGTTTTATTGGCTAAAACAAGGCAGAATTTGAGCTGTCAGTGAAAATCCAATAGACGTCTAAGAATAAGCCAAAAACTAATCATCAAAAGAACAGAAATGAATGACTACACAAGTCTGTTTAATCTGTCTATTTGGGCTATTAAAAATCTATCAGATTTTCACTGACAGCCCAAGTTTAGCCTTTTTTTAGCCAAGCGTTCAACGTTATGTCTATTAGACGTCTATTAACACAAAATTGTTTGTTGGGTTAAGTTAAAAAGCGTTAGTTCACGCTCTCTCACTGTGCATTAATGTTAACAAGCACCACTTTAATAATGCATTACTTAATGATGAACACATGATTTACAAGATTCTTCATACTTAATGCTATTACACAATAACTAAGGAGTTATTCTAAAGTTTTACCTTTTTTCTTTATATAAAATGTATCGTACCTTTGTCTGCAGCAGATTATATCAGATGTGGAGGTGCACGCAGACGCAATGACCAGTGAATTTGGGCAAGACGAGTGACATGGCTGGCATTTAACGTGAGATCCGTCGTTAAACGTTCCATTACTGCACGGTTTGAAAGCGCTGTCGACCTGATGTTGCTCGTCCGACCATCCGCAGTTAGTAGAGAATTCATAACCTGCAGCCAGAGCAGAAAGACGATGGGTAGTTTGGTGTTTCCATTGAAGAAGCGCACTATACGTTTCAGGGGATTTTCATATGTTTCTGAAGTAAAACGTTTAGATTATTATCCAGTAAATAAGTCACTACAGGGTACAGCCTTTCTGACAGACGCGTCCACTGAGGACCAAAACAGTAGCCTACCTATCGGTTTTGTCGTTATGTCTAATACATTTTGATCTGTTTAGGCTACAAAGCATAATGAGAAACGAAGCAAACACTGAATTTAAAGCTTACCTGGATATTTGTCATATTTAGTTTCACATGGTTCACAAGAATTCAGATTTCTATCCCAGTATTTCCCGTGTAAACACCTCTCTGAAGTCATTGAGCCTGTGGTGAATCTACTTCTACACTGAACACTGAACTACTATTCTCTCAGGTAGTCTGACACAACTTATAGGGTTTTGGGGAGGAGTTTGACTGTAGCCTACGCTAGCCTATATCTGGTGACATATATTTGTACAACCATCTCATAAATAAATAGATCATAAATATCGACAATAATGAAAAATAACGTCGACAATTTTTTTATATTTGAGGCTATTATTCTCGTGATACACAGACTATTATCTCCCCTTACCATTCAGAAACACTAATGCTGCTAATCAGTTTCATATAGCCAAGCAAGCATATAGCAATGTTCATGACATTGATCTGTCCTTTCTGAATCTGCTTAGACGATTAAGATAAGCTGATCATGATTAATTTTGATGTCTACCTTCGAGACATCCAGGATGTTCTCATTATTACTTTCTTGAGAGAGCAGCTACCCGATGCTATTGCTGGAATCATAAAGTCTAAGGTAAGATAAATTAATATTATATTATTATTAATATTATTATTGAGGGAGATTTAAATAGATATATAAAATAAATGTATTTTAATTTGTGTTAAAAACAACAAATGTTGTCTGATAAAACCTTGCCTGGCTAAATCTTTGTTCACCTTTTATTAAAAACCCAAAATGTGTTGTTCTCTCTCTTATAAATCTGACACTAGTCTGGTTTAGAAAATCAAGATATTAGATTAGATGCACAAAATTACGCTTGTAATTAATAAATACTGAATCCACATAAGTGTATATGGCATTAAATGCATTTACAAAGCAACTGCAATAGTAAAGGACACTTTCATTGGCTACTATACAAAGTTGTACCGCTTTTATACAGAATTTTGAACGGGGACTAAGAAGCCTTTGTTGTATAAAGAGCCTTCATTTAAGGCTGCTCTGAGCTTGATTGGAATTAATGAAATTCTGAGTGAAAGTCGAACCAAATGATGCTTGCTCTGACCTACTTAACCTTATACAGATTTGTTTGTAAATGCATTTGTGCCACATCTGAGTAGCATTAAACAGCAAAGACACATTAAAGAGATAGTTCACCCCCCAAAATAGTACTTCCGTCATCGTTTATTCCCCTTCGGGGTATGTTAAATAGAAAAGAAGACATTTTGAAGAAAGATAGAAACCTAACTATTGACTTTCATAGTTTTTCCTACCATGGAAGTCAACGGGTACAAGTTTTTGGCTTTCTTTAAAATATCTCCTTTATTGTTCAGTAGATGAAAGAAACTCATGAAGGTTTGGAACCACCTGAGGTTGAGTAAATATTACATTTTAAATTTTAAACTATTCCTTTATGCCACTTCAGCAGAGCTTTAATGCACATTTGCTATTAGTTTTAATTGACTTGTCATCTTTCGCCTTTTAGCAACATCATCATTTAAAAAATGCAGTCTTATAACCCATGACCACGATCAAAATAAGCAATGAATAATGAGTTAGACCTTTATCGAAGCTTTGTAATCAGGATAGAGTTTAATGTAATCACATTAATGTGTTTCCTGATGATTGCTGAGTCAGCAGATGAAGAAGCTTAGAGCTGACTGTCTAACTGTACTTCCTTCACAATGACTTATTTTAACTTATGAATCATCTGACAAACATTTGTTTGGAAGAACTTCTCTTTAGTTCCAATTATTTCCTCTCTAAGAAGTAAA
>CAIGQQ010004837.1:9060001-9082391 GCA_903798035.1 Danio albolineatus
AAATATTATACATCAACATTAACATTCCTTAAATCTACAGAGAAACATGAGAATCTCATGCAAAATGCGTGTAAAATAATATACATCAACATTACCAGTATTTAAATCTACAAACATATGACAATCTCATGTAAAACGTGTGTTGAATAATATACATCAACATTAACGTTACTTAAAACTACAAACATATGACAATCTCTTCCCTTTTGTTAAGGTTTTAGCAGTGCCATATTCAGAATCCCAATGAGCGGGGTGAAAAATCCGGTCCGAAAATCTGGGTCAACACAAGATGATGCCAGGACCAGACCATCAACGATCAATAATCTGAAGTCCAAATCCAGCCTTGTTGTGATGTGCAAACCTGGAGATGCGATACACCACCAGACGTATACGCCCACAGTGGGTAGATCTTATCAATACTCTCCTTCACGTTGTAACTTCACCTATTTCTGTCGTCATCATTTACTTCAACCAAAATAATTGGTCTTTCGTTTAGTCACTTCCATGTCATCACAAGGTAGTATGAATACTTGTCTGTCACTTCCTTTTCTCTATACAAGGAAATTGAACGTTTTCTCTAGAGAACTTTTCAGTAAGAAAGTCACTTTTGGAACAGAAACGATGACAGAGGTTTCGTTATTTGGGTGAACTATAAAGTCATTTCAAGTCTTCGTTTGTGTTTTTTTGGAACACAAAACTATAAATATACTTCTTGTTACTATACACTAAGATGACAGCATAATGTAGTCAAGTCTGTTCACACCCAAGATGATGAGTAATTTCAAATGAAAAGAGCTTGAGCAATGACAAGCAACAGATAATGTAACTACAGCGCTTACAGTATAATAAACAGAACATCAAGATGACGCTGAGAAAAACTGGGCTGCAGCTCAGTGGTTAGCACTGTCGTCTCACAACAAGAATGTTGCTTGTTCGAGTCCCAACTGGGCCAGTTGGCATTTCTGTGTGGAGTTCGCATGTTCTCCGCATGTTCGCATGGGTTTCCTCCAGGTGCTCTGGTGCTCCAGTCCAAAGACATGTGCTAGAGATTAATTAAATAAAAATTTAATTAAATTGAACTTAATTAGGGGCGCCACGGTGGCCTAGTGGGTAGCACATTTGCCTCACAGCAAGAAGGTCGCTGGTTCGATCCCCGGCTGGGCCAGTTGGCATTTCTGTGTGGAGTTTGCATGTTCTCCCCGTGGTTGCGTGGGTTTCCTCCGGGTGCTCCGGTTTCCCCCACAGTCCAAAGACATGAGGTACAGGTGAATTGGGTAAGCTAAATTGTCCATAGTGTATATGTGTGTGAATGAGGATATATGGATGTGTTTCCCAGAGATGCCTCGGCTGGGCCAGTTGGCGTTTCTGTATAGAGTCTCCCTGCATTTGTGTGGGTTTCCTCCGGGTTCTCCGGTTTCCCCCACAGTCCAAAGACATGCGGCACTGGTGAATTGAGTTGGGTAGACTAAATTGTCTGTAGTTTATGAGTGTGAATGAGTGTGTATGGATGTTTCCTAGATATGGGTTGCAGCTGGAAGGGCATCCGCTGCGTAAAACAAATGCTGGATAAGTTGGCGGTTCATTCCGCTGTGGCGACCCCGGATTAATAAAGGGACTAAGGCGAACAGAAAATGAATGAATGAATGAATGAACTTAATTAGGTGACGCAGTGGCGCAGTAGGTAGTCCTGTTGCCTCACAGCAAGAAGGTCGCTGGTTCGAGCCTCGGCTGGGCCAGTTGGCGTTTCTGTGTGGAGTTTCCTGCGTCTGTATGGGTTTCCTACGGGTTCTGGGGTTTCCCCCACAGTCCAAAGACATGCGGTACTGGTGAATTGGGTAGACTAAATTGTCCGTAGTGTATGAGTGTGTATGGACGTTTCCTAGAGATGGGTTGCAGCTGGAAGGGCATCCGCTGTGTAAAAACATATGCTGGATAAGTTGGCGGTTCATTCCGCTGTGGTGACCCCGGATTAATAAAGGGACTAAGCCGACAAGAAAATGAATGAATGAACTAAATAAACCGTGGTATATGAGTGTGTGTGTGTGTGTGTGTGTGTGTGTGTGTGTGTGTGTGTGTGTGAGAATGAGTGTGTATGGGTTTTTCCCAATATTTGGTTGTGGCTGGAAAAACATCTGCTGCGTAAAACATATGCTGGAATAGTCGGCAGTTCATTCCGCTGTAGCGACCCCTTAAATTGAACTTATTCTTCAATGTGGAAGTGCGTTCGTTTTTGCGATTGTTTTACTTCTGATTCAGTCGCCTATGGGAGAAATGAACTATTCGCTCTACAAACAAGTGTTTGCATGAATATACAGACAAAATAGAATAATATAATGAGACAATATCAGTTTGCAACATCAAGCAGTGAAACTAGCTGTTTTTAACGTCCAAAAATGAATGGAAGTGAATGAGACCGGAAGTCTCGAGACAAAATGATTCAAATGGCTGCGTCTGCTCGTATACGGAGAATAAGGTGAATATAAGGAACTAAGCCAAATGAATGAATGAATGAATGAATGGATGGATGGATGGATGGATGGATGGATGGATGAATGGATGAATGGATTAGCATATTTTTAATCATATTTTTTAATCATATTTTTTTATTATATTTTTTCATATTTTTTAACATTAAATTTGGAACTTAGAAACTGGTCAGATAAAACCCCAAACTATCATTTGACCCCATGAGTATATCATGATTGAGGAATCTTCAATGCTTTGCGTTCAGACATGTAACAGTATTTCCTATTTGACTAATCTGAATCCTCTAAAACACCAGTGAAATGATAAAAGGTGTTCAATTTATTCTCTAAGTGGTTTTGCTTATTACTGTTTAAATGGTTTGTTAACGCCAAAATAAACATTCTGTCATTATTTACTGAAGTCTTTCTAAATCTCGAAAAATCACTCATTTTCAGAAGAAAAAGATAACTTTAATCAAAACTGAAAGTCTTCTGTTTCTCCTCTGAATGTGTGTTCACGCAAAAAGAGAAACAGCAGGAATCAACATATACTTTTATGATTATGGAAACTCAAACAGGCTTGCTTGAAGCACGAGAACCAATGATGATCATTCTTGCATTGTCACATCGACATGTTTGAACCTCTCAAAGAACCAATGAGGTCTGTTTTAACGTGTCGAGAAGCTGTTTCATTGAAAAAAAATATTCAAAGATGATTTCTTAGATTTGCTAAACTTTTTAAAGTTGTAAACAATTTATTTGGCCTGAATTTAAACAAATTAGGTTGAACATTACTAAATTTAATTTGTTTAAATTCAACACATATAAATTGTTTGCAACAATTTTGCAGACATCATTTATTTCATTGCGTTTGTAGATGAATAAAATCTTGTATTAAACCAATTAATTCTTTTTTGTGTGTTTTGAGCGAACACGTATTCAAAGGAAGGACAAAAATATTTTTATCTGTGTTCAGAAGGGTAAAGTTGCCATGAAACGGATGTTAAAGGGTCACGAAACCCCCGCCTCAGCACGTTGTTTTCACACCTACAGAAGAGTGAAAGGCTTGCATTATGTTAAGTTAAAGGGAAGTTTCATTACGTGCATAAAAAACAAGCCAGCTGATTTGCACACCGGCACACAAACACAGATGCAGGAGATGGACAGTGATTCAAAGAGCAGCATTTACAGGATCTGAGAGCGCTATGTCATGCATATTAATGAACTTGCATCTCATTCACAATAAAGCCTGCTGATTTGAACCAATTAATTCATTCATTTCCTTCCGCATATCCGGGGCCGGGGGACAGCAGTCTCAGGAGAGAACCCCAGACTTCCCTCTCCCCAGACACTTCCTACAGCTTCTTTAGGGGGATCCCGAGGGATTCCAAGGCCAGCCACGAGACATAGTCCCTCCATCATGTCCTGGGTCTTCCCCAAGGTCTCCTCCCAGTGGGACATGCCTGACACCTCCCTAGGTATCCAGGAGGCACCCGAAACAGATGCCCAAGCCACCTCAGCAGACTTCTCTCGATGTGGAGGAGCAGCGGCTCTACTCTGAGATCCTCTCGGGTGACTTTTAGGGCATGACCCAAATCTTATGACTTTAGGTGAGAACAGGAAGGTAGATTGACTGGTAAATCGAGAGCTTCACTCCAGGTTGAGGAGTTTAAGCATCTTGGGGTTTTGTTCACGAGTGAGGGAAGGACGGAACGTGAGATTTGCACGTGGATTGGTGGAGCGGTCGATGTACCAAACGAACTCTTTCTCAAGAATTAATGCACAGACATGCTGAAAACTCAATTACGTCACTTTGTAGTGCCTGCTATTGACAGCCAATCACCACGCTGGAATTTGTGCAATGACATCATCGTCGAGACATCGCATCAAATTTTCCTTTTAAACCAGAAAAAGGAATTTACTCTAAACAACGCAAAAACAACCAATCTTCATATGTTAGGGAAATATAAGTGTCCTAATAGTGTATTTAGCAACATCTCCATTAATGTGTTTTAGGGTTTGGTGACAGTTTAAGATTGTTCTATTATCTACTATCATGACATACATCCACTTGAAATGATCCTAAAATTAGAAACAAATATAGGGCGGTGCAGGATCTTGTTATTTGGGGGACTGATTGGATTGTTGAAAGATGGGTGTTGCTTACAAAAGGAAGGAAGATTGAGGAATGGACAAATTTAGAGCAGAAACCAAACTTGCTCCCCACCTTCCAAAAGTCATTGCCTAATCCAGAAAAATCAGCAATTTTAATTTGTGACATGGACCTGTAATGCTTGAAGCTTACGCTGCTATTCTGAACCAATAATCGAGAAAAGAAAGCAGTTGAAGGATGGTGTCCTTAAATTAATTATTTATCTGACTCCAATGTAATTAATCTGAGTCCATTAAAGAGCCCCTATTATACAGTGGGAGAAGTACAGTAACATACCCTTCTCATGACTCAACAATAGTAAATATATTGTATGTTGAAATACAACCAATCAATGTCTCTGTTGATTTCATCACTACAATGCTTAAGTGACACCAAACATGACAAAGTAATTCGATGTAAGAGCACAAGCAAATTAATCGTGTATAGTGAAAAGCACATGGTTACTGTAAGACAAATGGCAGAGATGTGTATTGGGGATGTGAGGAACTCCAGGAAAACTCATCCCGTGCTTGGAATGTCTCAGTATAGTCCTTCGTTAGCATAGAAGGAATAGCATATAATATTTTCTCAGCTTACAGAGCACGTCCTTCTGTGTCACCATGCTAATGTCTGACACCCTTAATTCTGGTTTTATTTCAAAATAGGGAAACGCCAAAAACACTTTAATATGTGCATTTTATTAGACTACACTTAGCTATGCACTTAGTATGATAAAACAGTGCTGCTTCTTCTCCATGTGATCACAAGCAGATGAACCAGAAGCAGTGGAGAGTGGCATAATAAAAGCTCTGCTGCTAATGTGCCACGTCGTGCTGGTCTCGTGCTATGCCATTGTTTGTTGTAAATATGTGCCCTCTACAGGTGAAAATTACATACTGTGCCTTTAAGGAAATTTGTATGGGTTTGGAAGAACTTGATGATGAGCAAAGGTTTGAGTTTAAGTATATACTACAGTACTCTAGTAACTTACATGTCATCTCTGTACTATTTTCCAGATTCTCCCTCAAAGTGGGAATCAATCCGATTCAACAGGTGGCCACTCCCTTCCTCTGCCGGACATCATGCAGAGCGAGGCCTCCAACCCGTACATGTCCATACGCCGCCACAAGAGCACTACAGATCTGCCATACAGTCCACAGCGAGGGTACTTGCGCGGACAGAGAACTAGTATCTGCGCCCCCACCGAGGCAGAGCTGGCGATGATGAGGCGTTGCTCCTTACGTGAGCCGAACGTTCGTCCATGTTGCCGCCATGCTCTTAGCGTTCCCAATATGACCAGTCCAAGCGCTAGTCCTCTGTACAGCACCCCGTCCCGCAGTGCTCACTGCACTCCAGTACGGGACGTGGAGTGCAATGCTAAAGCCCGCAATAAGCTGATTGAAAACGAGAGCGTGCAAACTCCCACCTGCCCACCAGAGCTTCGTGAGCAGCGCCGATACGTCTCAAAAGATGGGAAGTGTCGAGTAGACCTGGCACACATGGCAGAAAAGGAACGCTTTCTGGCGGACATCTTCACTTCGTTTGTGGACCTCCAGTATAGATGGTTTCTCTTTGTGTTCATGATGTGCTACACGGTCACTTGGTTTATATTCGCTGGGCTTTATTCACTAAATGCATTCCTGCGTGGAGATCTTGAACATCCTGCTGACGCTGACGTGTGTTTCCAAAATATAGATGGATTTGTATCAGCGTTGCTCTTTTCAGTGGAAACCCAGAGGACTATTGGTTATGGCACGCGTACGGTATCACCACGCTGCCATGAAGGTGTGTTTTTAGTCATGGCGCAATGCATTGTGGGATCTATGATTGACGCTCTAATGGTGGGCTGCATGTTTGTTAAAATCTCACGTCCTAAAAAGCGAGCCGAAACGCTTCTGTTCAGTCGGACTTGTGTCGTGGCCAATCGTGATGACCGTCTCTGCCTTATGTTTCGTCTTGGCGACTTGCGCGAGAGTCACATGGTTGACGCCAAAGTGCGTGCTAAACTCATCAAGTCTCGGCAGACATCAGAAGGTGAATTTCTCCCACTGGAGCAATCGGAGATCGACCTAGGGTATGAGAGCGGCTCTGACCGACTGTTTCTAGTGGAGCCGCAGGTCATTCAACACATCATTGACTCCAGCAGTCCTTTCTGGGAGCTCGGGCCAGAGCAGCTGCGGAAGCAACAGTTTGAGATCATTGTCATCTTGGAGGGGATAGTGGAAGCTACAGGTGGCATTATCTTCACGTGTCTGTTGACCCAGTAACCTATAATGTCAGAACATGTACAATGGAATAGAACTTTTAAAAAACAAAACAAAACAAATAATAATAATAATAATAATAATAATAATAATATTAAGCATTTATATACACATTTATATATAAAGCAACAATTTGAGATCATTGTCATCTTGGAGGGCATAGTGGAAGCTACAGGTGGCATTATCTTCATGTGTCTGTTGTTGACCCAATAATCCAGATATCTTGCCAGTACAAGTACAATGCAAAGAACATTTAAAGAACAAAACAAACAATAATAACATATATAAGCTTTATTATATGTATTATGTATTATATAAAGCAACAATTTGAGATCATTGTCATCTTGGACGGGATAGTGGAAGCTACAGGTGGCATTAACTTCACGTGTCTGTTGACCCAGTAACCTATATCTTGCCAGTACATGTACAATGCAATAGAACATTTAAAAAACAAAAGAAATAATAATAATAATAATAATAATAATAATAATAATAATAATAATATGAAGCATTTATATACGCATTTATATATAAAGCAACAATTTGAGATCATTGTCATCTTGGAGGGCATAGTGGAAGCTACAGGTGGCATTATCTTCATATGTCTGTTGTTGACCCAATAATCCAGATATCTTGCCAGTATAAGTACAATGCAATAGAACATTTAAAGAACAAACAATAATAATAATAACATATATAAGCATTATGTGTATTATGTATTATATAAAGCAACAGTTTGAGATCATTGTCATCTTGGAGGGCACAGTGAAAGCTGGGTGTCTTTGTCTTTGTGTGGTTTTCTTCACCATGTCTGTTGACCCAGTAACCCAGATATCTTGCCAGTACATGTACAATGCAATAGAACATTTAAAGAACAAAACAAATAATAATAATATATATAAGCATTTTTTAATATATATATATATATATATATAAAGCAACAGTTTGAGATCATTGTCATCTCGGAGGGCACAGTGAAAGCTGGGTGTCTTTATCTTCGTGTGGTTTTCTTCACTTTGTCTGTTGACCCAGTAACCCAGATATTTTGCCAGAACAAGTGCAATGCAATATAGCATTTAAAGAACTAAACAACAAGAAAAACTAAACTAAAACTAATATAGATTAGTATTTTGCATTTGCATTAAAAAGTATTATTAATATTATTTGAAGTCTTACTAAGCCTGTTATTAGGGCTTAGTAAAAGGGAAGATGAAATTATCTCGGTGAATTGAATATAACAATAGTAATTAATAAATGAATAAATAAATAAAAGTAGCTAAGGTGACACGTATGCTTGGTAACTTTAAAATAAGATATTGTTTAATAATGCATTAGCTTAACTAAGAGCAATATTTGTAAAGCATTAATTAATCTGTCAGTTTTAGTGAAACTGTTAAATTTGTCCGTTCAAATTGCATTGCTTAATGTACTATGAACTGAAAAAAAAGATTAATGAACAGCATTTATTAATCTTAATTAATGTTAAATCATATTGGTAAATGGGTTGGCTACTTATAAAACGCAAACATCATTTGTAATGATTTCATTTAGTAATTTTAGTACTGGGCATCACGGTGGCACAGTGAGTAGCAGGATTGCCTCACAGGTCGCTGTTTCGAGCCTCGGCTGGATCAGTTGGCATATCTGTCTGGAGTTTGCATGTTCTTCCTGTGTTTGCGTGGGTTTCCTCTGGGTGCCAATGTGACTTTTCTAAAAGCAAATGTCTATTGCAATTAATTGAACCTTATATTTAATAATGTTTTCATTTATATTTATTGCAACTTTATTTCAGGTACTGAAAACTACAACAATGATCTCAGCAATGAAAGTCTATTTGTTCATTCATTCATTCATTTTCTTTTTCGGCTTAGTCCCTTTATTAATCTGGGGTCGCCACAGCAGAATGAACCGCCAACTTATCGAGCATATGTTTTACACAGCGGATGCCGCAACCCATCACTGGGAAACATCCAGATAATTTTAGCTTACCCAATTCACCTGTACCGCATGTCTTTGGACTTGTGGGGGAAACCAGAGCACCCGGAGAAAAACCACGCCAACACAGGGAGAACATGCAAACTCCACACAGAAATGCCAACTGACCCACCCGAGGCTCGAACCAGTGACCTTCTTGCTGTGAGGTGACAGCACTACCCACTGCGCCACCGCATCACCCCTAAAGTCTAACTAGTTTTATATTTTTAATAAAAAGAGAAAAACTACACCAAAACGTTTGTTTTTTAGTAATTTTAATGTAGTAAAATTAAGTATTTAAATACATTTAAATAACACACACACAAAGTAAACTACTCACCTTCCAGTGGAAGGCCAATATAATTTTTTTTAAAGATAGCGCCATCTTGTGGTCTATACAGGGAGTGATTTGGTCATTTGGGGACCCTAAGCAATTGCAAGGCAGTCATGGGGCACAAAACTCCTAACATCCACCCTTTGTATGTATATTATATATCTTTTATTTGTGTGTTTATTGGTCTTTTTCTCATGTCACTCAATCTTCTTTTCTTTTTCCTAAAATAAAAATGAAAACAACTAAAAAATAATAAGATGTTTAGCTTTAAAAGCTACATTTTGATCTGACTGGGCTGCTCCATGATTGGGGTGGGGGGACAAATTGGCATGGATGTAGTAATTACATTATAATTTTGTTTGTTAGCTACCCTCACCATACAAAATATAATAGACAACTATGTTATATATAGTTTATAGCTATTTAAATAAGTATTTATCAAGGGCCCCTTAAATTTCCTGGGCCCTAAGTGGCTCCTTACACTGTAAAAAATATCTGTAAATTAACAGTTTTCTGTATTTTGAGATTCATGTTTATATGTTTATACTTTTGAAATGCATTATGGGAGCTTAATCTTTCTTCCAACAACGTTTACCCATGAAAAGTTTGAAAAAGTGACTTTTATGAACATTTTTAAATTAGATATATTGTCTGGGTTGGTGTTGTATATTACATATTACACTGCATATTTATTGCTCTATATATTATTTCTTATACATTATATTATTTCAAACTAGCCCACTAAAATGTCAATAGGAGTCACTTCAAGAGTCACATAAAAGTTGTCAGAGCAGAGATCAAGCTCCCATAATTCAATTCACAACTGTAAATAAACAGAAAACACTTGTGAATCACACAAAATATGGAAAATGTTAATTGTCAGGATCAAAAATTATTCCAAGAAGGAACAATACAGAATAAACACAAGAGGTTGCACTCATGGTTGCTCATAGGGCAGTCCTTCAAGGCCATACTTTATATACTGTATACAAACAGATAATTAAGCATTGTCTTTAATCATTGGTCTGAACAGTTTGTTTGGTAGATTGAAATCAAATCATTGTCAGCACAATATTCCTGCAACTGGGACATTCAAACCATTCAATTGATTGAGCATGTGATTATATCAAGAAGCACATACATTAAACATTAACTGTGGGTTTCTTTAAAATTATTCATATATAAAAAGAATATAAATAGAATATAGCCTATCGAAATGAATAAAATGTATTTATCTAACATTAATTAACAGATATTTTTACAGTGTATCTCGCCCATGGGCCCAGGATAATAATACTATTAATAATAATAATAATAATAATAATAATAATAATAATAATAATAAACGTTTGATTACTTGTTTTGACAGGAATGATGTGCCAGGCCAAGACGTCCTACATCGAGACGGAGATCGAGTGGGGAGCCCGTTTTGAGCCGTGCATGACTCTGGAGAAGGGCTCATTCCGGGTGGACCTGCGGCGCTTCCACAGCACATATCCAGTGCCGCTACCACCGTGCAGCGCTCAGGACACGCATCACCTGCTGGAGCTCCAGGACTCTCTGAAAGATTGCGTGACCTGGAAACTGGGTGGCGACGATCAAGAAAACGACATCGTGAAACCATCTGGAGCCTGTACTTTTACTATACATGAGATCCAGGAGGAGCGAGTTTCAGAAGTCAACGAATGTGACTCCAGTTCCTTATGAGTTAAGTTCCACTGATCAGCAGCACATTCTCGTAGGGTGTATGTTTATATTGGAAATAAAAAAAAAACTTTTATGAAGAATAGAATAGAGAGAGACTGAATCAATTCATTCACTCATTCATTTCATATATAGGCCTATCTATGAGTAGCCTGTGCATGTATGTATGTAAGTAATGTAATAAAGTAATTTATTCATTTTCGTTTGGACTTCTAAAGTGAAATAAACATATAAGCAATATTGTTTTCTAGAAATGTTGGATCGTTTGCAATCTGTGCTGCATGCAACGATTTAATGCACACACCTAACCACCCCAATGACTGTAAAGAACCACACCCCTAACCCTTTCCCTCAGAGTGACGTCACTAGCTCCACCGAGTGCATTGTGTCCGACATGACTGGTTTACATGGACATCAGTAAACGAATTGTTTGCCTTAATCTGAATAAGACAGTAATATGATTAAGGTGTTTACATGAGTTGCTTTCTAAAAAGTGCCTTACATGATCTAGTTTTACATGTTATAGCACATGGATCGATTAACGTCATTGCGTCATCACGCTATCCACATTTCCTCCGGAGTTTCATGTAAGTTCAGGTGTTTTGTTTGTAATTATTGACTTCATCTGCGGTTTGGCACTTTCACTTTCATTTAGGAACATTTCATGGGTGCCCCCTGTGACAAACGAGTATGAACTGCTGGAAAAGGGTTAATTGCTTTAATGGAATACTGCATGGCGTATGGGGAAAAACCTCCGCATTCGCGTTGCAGGTGTCTGTGGTGCTTCATCTGTATATTGTACTTCGTGAATGTGAGTTGAACTTGAAAAAAAATGTCTATAGGTATAGAGAGCTTAATTTAAACATCATCATGATGATAATAAGGATAACCATGTGCAACTGCTAACTTAAACCGGAAATTCAAATATCCGTCTTCCGCTGCGCTACAGGTGATTCTCTGCTCTCTACAGTGACCGTTGGAACTCAAAAAGTGTCCGGATGACTTTCGGTCGAATTAGATTCAATACAAGTGTTTGCGTTATCGCTTAAAGTTAGTTCTAATTGTTTTAATTGACCAAAATTGCGAATACGCTTTGTTATGCTAGTCTGGCTATAACGGCTAACAATGAGACACCAAGCTCGAAACAAACAGAAAAAACGGACCTGTTTTTTTGGAGAAGGTGAAGAAACGGGAACATGACCTGACTACCATATGGAGCTTATCTTTTAAAGGTAACCATAACCAGTTGTTTGTGTTGTTTAATTTGAGTTTAATATTCAAATTTTAGTGAAAAGAAGACTCACTTGGAATATGTGACAGACATTTGTTATGCTCATGTTTGGTGGCTCCATATTTAAGTCACTAAATATTATTTAGCAAAGGAAATAGGGAAATAAAAAGACCTTAACTTGAAGTAACGCTACCTGTTTTACAGAAACACTAGAGATTTGTTGTGCATAGGCATAAGCCAGTATAAGATTCTGATGGTATGATATCCTTGGATAAATATATTACAGTTTCACTGTATTAAAATGACTAGTCATGGGACGATAACCGTTTTCAAGTTTTACCACGGTTTGGAAAAGTCATGCTTTTAAAATCGGCAAAAAAAATTGCTATACCGTTCCTAAGGTATGTGTAAGATTTTTTAATTTTTAATTTATTTTTTGATTGTTTGTTTTAGGACAACAGTATCTCAAGCAGAAATGATGTCCAAAGATAGGTGTTTTAAATTGTGAAGAAATCTGTGTTATTGAAACTAATGAAGACAGCAGAAGTCAATGATTTATTTTAATAATTTAACCTAACATATTTACTGCTCCAAAATACAATAAATGTTTCTTAAAATAAAATATATTGAGTTCAAATGGGAAAAGGTTTTTTTTTTTAGCCAGATCACAATACTGTCATACCGTGATACCGTCAGAATCTTATACTGGCCCATGCCTAGTAATTACTGCTCTAAATTATCTTCTTTTTAAATGTCTCGGTAAAAAAAAAAAAAAAAAAAAACCTTTTTGCCCTTTGAACACAATATATTTTATTTTGAGCAATATTTTTGAACAGTAAACATGAAAGACTAAATAATTCAAACTATTGACTTCTGCTGTCTTTATGTGTTTCAAAAACACGAATTTCTCTACATTTTAAAATGGCATCTTTCTAAAAAAACAAAAACAAAAAATCTGTCCTAAAAAACTAAAAAATAAAACAGAAATAAAAATTGTTACACACACCTTTGGAATGGTATAGCAGAAAATTTTGATGGTTTTAAAACCTTGCCTTGAAAACAGTTATCGTCACATCCCTAGTTGTGCATTATTATTACTTCATAGACTCTTTTAGTAAAACATTTTATGATAATTGTTGTGAAGGAATAGCAAAAATGATTTCATATATTCATATATTTATAATTGTTTTTCTAGATAAATTCCTTCAAAGGCAAAAAGAACTGCGTATAGTTTACCACCTCAACATCAATTGTCTGAAGGTGTAGAAACAATTAATTCATTAATTTAATCAGAAATACACTTCTTTTGTATACAAGAATTACATTTTTAATACAATTACAGACTTGAAACTGGTTTCACTGTGGTGCAGTGGGTAGCACGATTGTCTCACAGGTCGCTGATTCGAGCCTTGGCTGGGTCAGTTGGTATTTCTGTGTGGAGTTTGCATGTTCTCCCCGTGTTCGTGTGGGTTTTTCCCCCATAAGTCTAAAGACATGCAGTACAGGTCAATTGGGTAGGTTAAATAGGCCGTAGTGTATGTGTTTGTATGGATGTGTTGTAGCTGAAAGGGCATCCGCTGTGTAAAACATATCCTGGATAAGTTGCCAGTTTCTGCTGTGGCGACCCCAGATTAATAAAGGGACTAAGCCAAAAATAAATGAATGAATGAATGATTGAATGCTCTGTAACATAAAGGACTGACAAACTCTTTACTGTTTTAATTGTAATGCTTTTATTAAAAGATTGAATACATCATGTAAATAGATCACATAGTGAGTGCATTGATAAATGGTACAGATTTAACCAGCTCAATAAATAAACTTTTTATGCTATTGTGATGATTGCTTCACAGAAAGAAAAAAAACAGAAATGCATTGGAAACTTAAAATCCACCCTATCTTAATGGGCCTTATGTACAGAAGTGTTTTTAAAACTTCAGCTGAAAAATACTGTATAACACTAATGGAAATTAAAGAAAAAAGTAAGCTCAAGGTAAGAGAAAAGCATTAATCGGGGTGATAAAATCAGAAATCTAACACTTATTGGGAATAAAAATCTCAAACCTGACTCTGTAAATTAAACATGTGAACAGAAAAGACATTGACATCAGCTCAGCCAAAAAATGTTCGAAAATCTTTGCAAAAATCTAAGGATCCACATTAAAAAAGTAATATTTATTCCTAAAGTCTGCAAGTTTATTTATTTAAACTTTTTTGTTTGTTTATGTAGAATAACTACCCATTTAAATAAATATATTGTGAGAAATACTTTATTACAGTGAAACAAAAGTACGTAAAATGTCTTTTTTAAATGACTGTGAAACAGAATTTTGTTACATCCCTACTTGTGTACAGGGCTCAACAATAAGGACTGCCCGATGGCTCGGGGCCAGGGTGAGAGATGCTCAGGACAGTAGACAGAATCGCTACTTGCCAGATCAGGCCAATGCTGCCTTGTCACTAATGTTTAATTTGCTTGCGACTATTTGTCAATTGTGTGTAAATACAGTTTTAAAATTGAGAAACAGTTTGTGCCTTTAAGGCTTTAAATGCTCCCTTCACTGTAATGTCGTGAACGTAATTTTGCCTTTTGGTTCCTCTAATCTGATTGGATATTGTAGACATGTTATTTTTTTCCACCCAGTACAGCGAAGAGATATCAATATCAAATTATGAGGCTAAAAGAAATCATCTGTTTCTAACGTCTTGAAAACAGACATTTATGTGGCTACAACACAACAAAAAAATGACGTGATATTTTGCACAGTTGGCCATCAGTTTGCCAAGTCAGCCACCTTTTGTTAAATATTTAGAACTGCAATAAATTAGCTGCACATTTTGCATAGTTTTGTTTGTTTGTTTGCATAACACTTTGAATTTTCTCATTATATGTTTATTAGCATTTTAAAAATAATAAAATTCTAGATTTACAGACCTTATTTTTGACACATTATTTAAAATATGTGGCTAAGAAATAGCCATTAACTGTGTAAATTTGGTGGGGAACCGATCAGGCCAGTAGAAAAAATCCTTAGCGTTGAATCCTGCTGTATATTAAATATATTATTGTATTTGTAGAATGATTGAAAAATAGATTTGTAAAAGTATAATAAAAACAGCAAAACAATATGCTATGTTTTAATATGTACATGTTTTATCCTGCAGGTGGTGTTAAGTGTGGCAGTTGTAGAGATATGTGCTGCTCAGGCTCCAGTCTGGAGGAAATTCCTGCGTCGGGTGGTTCTTCAGGTGCTTCTGCATGGCTGCCAGGCTGCTACAAAACTCCAGGCACAGGGTGCACTGGTACGGGGTGGCGCCGCTGTGAGTACGCAGATGCTTGATCATTGCCGAATAGTCACGTGACCGCTGACCACACAGGCGACACTCAAATGGTTTTTCACCTGTGAGAGGGACCAGAAGAAGGTTTCGGTTTAGTATGACGCTTCATATTCCTAATCTGAGATCAAATTTGAGATTAGTATTGTAATTTTGTGTTGGCTGAAACTGAACTGAAGTTTCTTTGTCTTGAAAACTAAATGGGGAAATTAATTGAAATAATTCCAAAATATTCAAAATTCAATAAATACTATTTAAATAGTCTATATATGCTGCACAATATTAAAAGAAACAATCTACGAAGTATAGATAAATTCAATTAAAAAAAGATACAAATTATGTAAGCAGCATATTATTGTTTTTCGAGGAGCTAAACTGTATTCAGGTATACAGTAATTGAATAATCTAATGTAAAATAATACTGCGTAGTCTTCGTTTTTTTAACAATTCAATAGAATTTATCGCTATTCATTTGTCAAAACAGTACAATTTCTTAGACCTGGATGTTTTTAAAACCCTCAAAAAACACTTATGAAACGATAAATTTTAATACAGACTCAACATTACATATACTCGCAATGTGACTATTACGAATGTTCACATTGCGATATCGATTGTGCAGCACTAATATATAGTATTTACTTTATTAATACAATAAATACTGTATAATAGATCACATTCACATTTCTTTAAAAAAAATTGTCATAGAATAGATATGAAGCAGTTTTAGACTGTCAGGGTTATTTTTATTTTAACAAAAAAAATAAAACCTTAAAAAAGTATTGTAAAGAGCTTTTATTTTACAAAATAAGATTTTTTTTTAATTAAACCATTAAAATGGTTCTTCTTCAAACAAAAACCGATGTGGAAAGAATTTTAATAAAATTTTGTAATTAGAATTTTTTTTTTATTTTAATACTCAACTGCATGCAAAACATGTTCTTGTAATAATAATTACATAATAATAATAATAATATGCATAAAAGTAATAATATGCTTCAATAACCTTTAATTACATTTTTTTAAAATTTTATTTTCTAAAAAAATAATATAAAAATATGCAATAATATATATAAAAATAACTTGACTTACAATTTTTCATTCATTCATTCATTCATTCATTTTCTTTTCGGCTTAGTCCCTTTATTAATCCGGGGTCGCCACAGCGGAATGAACCGCCAACTTATCCAGCATTTGTTTTACGCAGCGGATGCCCTTCCAGCCACAACCCATCCCTGGGAAACACATCCATACAGTCTCATTCACACACATACTCTATGGACAATTTAGCTTACCCAATTCACCTGTACCGCATATCTTTGGACTGTGGGGGAAACCGGAGCACCCGGAGGAAACCCACGCAACCACGGGGAGAACATGCAAACTCCACACAGAAATGCCAACTGGCCCAGCCGGGGATCGAACCAGCGACCTTCTTGCTGTGAGGCGAACGTGCTAACCACTAGGCCAACGTGGCGCCCACAATTTTTCATAATAATGAAATTAAAACGACAAGTACAAGCATTATCATCTCTATAGAAAAAATAGTCACTGTGAAAACACCACGTCCATATATTTCATTACATATCTGCATCGTCAACTGTTGACCTGGCATGCATAATACAGCATTTTAGTTGTTTTCATGGATTCATATTCATATGAACAAGGATCGTTGAAAAATAAAAGGTGAACTGCATGAAAAACATTCATTCATTTTCTTTTCGGCTTAGTCCCTTTTATTAATCCGGGGTCGCCACAGCGGAATGAACCGCCAACTTATCCAGCATTTGTTTTACGCAGCGGATGCCCTTCCAGCCACAACCCATCTCTGGGAAATACATCCATACAATCTCATTCACACACATACACTATGGACAATTTAGCTTACCCAATTCACCTGTACCGCATATCTTTGGACTGTGGGGGAAACCGGAGCACCCGGAGGAAACCCACGCAACCACGGGGAGAACATAAAAACTCTGCTGGGGATCGAACCAGCGACCTTCTTGCTGTGAGGCGAACGTGCTACTCACTATGCCACTGTGGCGCCCCATGAAAAACATTTTCTTGTTAATGTACTCACAACAATCTTTACTTTTATTTACAAGTTTAACTTTTTTTTTTTAACTAAAATTGAAGCCTAAATAAAATAAAAAAAAACATATAAAAATGCCTGATAGATATACAATATAAAGTTGGTCTCAGACCGGGCATGAAGCACTGTGTTAAATTCCATTTTTTTCCTGCAATCTCTTTAAAATATGAAAATTGATTTTACCTCAGTATTTTCGATGATGATAATGGTGCTAGAGTTTACATGATCTTTCATCTCGTTTTTTTGCTTGAACAACTAAATGAATGTTCAAGCCTATTTATCTGATCGTATTTTAATTACATTTTATTTTCGATGCTGTAAAAGAAACCTTGTACAATTTAAAATAGTCATATAAACCTTTCACCGAAGGTTAACCATTGGTTGAAAAACACTAGCTGTGCATATAGCCCATTAAAACCATGGTGTTTATGGTGTTTTGGGGGCTTGAAAATGTGAACTTTTTAAGTGTGATATTACAAAATGACATCATCTCTGTGTAAGCTACAAAACAGCAACTATGTGAAAAAAGTGACGTCATGTACGTAGTGTATCATACTATTGCCAACTGTTGGCCTGGCATGCATATACAGTATTTTAGTCATTTTTTATGGATATGAACAGGGAAAAAAAGGTTTGTATGCATGAAAAACCTTTGAAAGCTTCAAAGGAGAAACATTTCCTCTGTAAGCACATCACTGTCACCTATACGTACCCTCAGATTACAGATCTAATCTTGATACTCTGAAACTCAGTGTCCAAATTCTCAGAAAGTGAGATTGACATCTGAGTAAGGGCCATCTATTGCTGCACCCATATAGAACTATCTATCAGTAGAGATGTTTTCAAACACAGCCAAACAAATCTTGAAAATTTCTAGAAGCTTAAAAGGTGTTGATGGGTTTAAAGGCCGGTTGTACCTGTGTGGACGCGGTGATGTGTGTCCAGCTGGTGTTTCAGGCTGAACCTCTTGTTACACTGTTTGCACTGATAAGGCTTCTCTCCACCAACAGCCCTCCTGAGGGAGCGCAGAGACCGCCTGTCCCGTCCACCTCGACCACAGAACTTGCACCTGAACGCCATCTCCCCTGAACCTGCCCTCAGATCACCACAGAACAACAGTAAGTCAGTCTATAAATAGTTCTCTGATAGCGCTAGACAATCTTGTTTATTCAGTTTCATTTCAAAAAACCACAGACAATGAAGTTTGAACAGCTACTGTATGTGTTGTGGCTCCAGTAATATCAAATGCATTGTTCATTTTGTTTTAGCTCTTTTTGGCAGTTTAAAATCACGCTTTATGATTGCATTGTTTATTTCAGTCTTAAAAATAGACTTTATAAAGCACACGATGAGACATCTGTATCAAGTTGAATGTGTAAGTGACGTTTTATAAACAAAGGAACATTAAACGCTAGCTAAACATCTAGTTTTACATCTGTAAATATTAAAATATGTACAATAATGCACAATTATAATACATTTAATCACAATGTTTGGTAAAACCCATTGGTCTGAATGATAGTAGCGAAGCATAAAGATTTAAAATGGCAATTACTTTGTGTTTTGGGTATTAGTGGCACTTCTACTTTTTTAAGAGGAGCTAAAAGTGTCGTTTCAGCCCCCTTTTAATCATGAATTGTTAAACTGTCAAAGAAAATATTTTCAATTTAATTTATATTTTAACATTTTCGACAAGACCGCTGTGGGACTGGTGTCTCATAACAATGTATAACATGTACACCAGTTATTGTTATATATTAAATTGCATGCAAATTCTTAATTTTTCCAATAAAATGAAATCTGCAGTATCTCTTCAAACACCTACACAATCTTAATTATGTTTATTGTACATAATTTGCACATGTTTTGTATTTTTAATCAATATAATCATTGCTGAGTCACAAAGAGTAAATTAAAAGCAGTTTTATAATATATAATGATGTTTAAGGTAGAGTTTAATATCACAGTTTGAAAGCAACTTCATACTTCAGATAAAGGCTGTAGAATTTACATAATTCCACCAATAGATGGCGACAAACAATCATCTAAATGTGTTTCACTGAATAATTCTTCAAAAATGAATAATTTAGTACTGAAACATTGAGGAGAGCGTCACGTGAGTAGCACGATCACCTCACAGCAAGAGGGTCGCTGGTTCGAGCCTCGGCCGTGTCATTTCTGTGTAGAGTTTGCATGTTTTCCTCGTGTTCGCATGGGTTTCCCCCGGGTGCCAAAGTCCAAAGACATCTGGTATAGGTGAATTGGCTAAGCTAAATTGTTTGTAGTGTATGGATGTTTCCTAGTGATGGGTTGCAGTTGAAAGGGCATCTGCTGCGTAAAACATGTGCTGTATATGTTGGCGGTTCATTCCACTGTGTTCATTCCACCAGATTAATAAAGAGACTAAGCCGAAAAGAAAATGAATGAATGACTGAAACATAAAGGGCACTATCACATTGGGGTGGGCGATGAAAATAGGTATTTATTGACCGAACTCCACTGTCAAAAACAAGTAAAAATATATATATATATTGGTATGAAGTTTCGACATGAAGTGCTAGTTTTATTAAAATGTGGCTGCTAAACACGCGCCTTGGAAAGAATGCCAATAACCTTAGGGTGTAATTTTAGTGGTTTGTAATTTCCAATGCATGACTTGCATGATGTGCACATGGGAGTGACGTGCACATGTTGTGTGAGCTGCGCGCACGTGACGCACATGCATTTTCTAGGTACACCTAATTGAAAAACAATTGAGCACATCACAATTCATGAATGTAGAACTAACCAATCTGCTTCACACTTTGTATGGAATATACACATTTCAGTAATGAGGGCAGACTAATTAATTCAGACAAACACAGCACATCAAAATACTGTAGTGCTTTTTAATATTCTCCATAAACTTGTATCGGAGCTGCAGCAATGGTTTGTCTGTTTGTGATCTTCTGAGAAAAGGGTTAATGGTCGGCTAGTTATGAGAATTGCCAGGGGAGCGCTTGTCACCTCAGTTCAGAGTACCACCACACGCGAAAATGAGTGCCATATAGCAGCAGTGAGGAGATTGTAAATAGAAAAGGATGTAAGAATGTCCCCAGAGTGGCTTTTTGGCTTCTATTCTTGTACACGCAAGCCATTAGCTCCCCATCTGAGAGAGTTTTTAGCATAGGGGTAGTCATTCAACTTCACTATTTGTAATGCTGGAATATGTGTTTGATTAATGATGGTTGGTTCCTTTACTTGAAAGCTCAGATTTGATTATCATGATCTGTTTTGTTTACAGAGTTTGAGGTTTACTGTATTATTAGTATTGACACCTTACTGATGTTGATTTACCTTTACCATTGCACACACTTTGTAACATTTTATTTATCAACTTTAGGAGGCTCTATAACACTTAATTTTTATTTTACTATTAAGAGATCAGATAAATATATGTTCATATTTTTATTTTTGACTATTAAATCTATTTGCCTTTATAATGTAGGTAAATTAAAATAATGTGGTTAAATAAAAAATAAAATAATCCCTAATATTCCTGAATGTATTGATAAAAAAATATTAAATAATTATCAATACTGAAACATGATATTGTGATATTTTGTGTAACATCGCCCGGCCCTACTATCACACAATTTATTTATTTTTTGCTATTTTCAATCGGCGCATGTATCATTTTCACATTTTGCACCACACTGTTTAAATAGCAAATGCCTTTGCACCACATTGTGCTCTCATGGGTGTGCTGGTCTGAAACAGAGGTCTGCTAAGGCTCATTGTTGGCACATTGCTATATTGAGTCATTAGAAGTAGACCACTCCATTGACCAACAAAATCTGGTCTAAAGTTAACGCCGCAGGACTTGTGCTATTTAAGAGCGCATTAGTTATTATGTGCCGATGTGGGTCAAAAACACACATACACATTGCTCTTTACACACACAGGGATGTACAGCAATACTCAAATATCTTTAAATATAAAAAATTAAAGGATTAAAATGTAACAAAAACTGTTATTGTCATACTTAAAAACCGCTACCTCCTACCATGCTTCCTTCACCTCAGAGGGATTTGGAGGATTCCGGCTCTATTTTAATCAGTTTATTCATGACAGATTACATTTTGTTTGTTGTTAATATTAATAGTAGCATTTAATATATGCATATTTATATTTGTTTTTTATTCATTAGTTTTTGTAAATTTGTGTTTGATTCTAAAATGTTTTGTTCTTTTTGTTTTTTGACCACACTTCGTTATTGTTCATTTATTTATTTGCTGGAAATTAGAACTGAATTTAGAAATAGTTTTGAAACAAATCTTTGCGCTTAACAAACAAAATTATGAAATTACTTATGTAGTGGATGTCTTGAGTGGAGTGCCACCTCCACCTCCGTTTACTGAATCCACAGTCAAATGGAATGGTGTCGTAGATCACTGTTTTCTCACTAGTAAAGCCTTCAGTTTTTTTTGCTAACAATGTCCACCATGTAAATATCGAATATGCCGTGGCGCAACACAACTTACTCTTAAAGGGAATGGGAGATAAGACTCTGTTTAGTGTAATGCTTGTTATGCCCAAAACGCACCCATATCTCATTAAGAGAACAAGCACAACCCTTTTAGATCATGTGCAGGCTCACAGAATGTTTTTCCGTCATTAAAATAGCAAAAGTGGATTTTGAAATGGCATTAGTGCTTTCACACCATCCATTTCAGTCTTAGATCGTTAAAATAGAGCCCAACATTTTAAAACTGAATCTTTTTTTTCTTTCTTTCTTTCTTTCTTTCTTTCTTTCTTTCTTTCTTTCTTTCTTTCTTTCTTTCTTTCTTTCTTTC
>CAIGQQ010004837.1:9106531-9121981 GCA_903798035.1 Danio albolineatus
TATATATATATATATATATATATATAATAATAATATCCATTATTGTTTTCGAAATGGAGCTGGCTATTGTGCAAAAAACGAAAGTTGCGAATTGTCGAATGGCAACAAAACTTTGCTGATACGATCACTCCCCCTCATCGCAGACGCAGCGGTGACGAATTATGTGGAACATACTGTACTGAGATGACGATGCTCAATGTCTAGTTACTAGAACTGATGTTAAACTGGTAAAAAGTGAGACAGACGCACGCAACAGAGAACTGAAACAACTCAGTGTTAATATTGTAAAGCATACCTAACAGGTGCATGTAGATTCTTCATCAACAAAAAAAAAATATCTATATTTCTTGATAACAAGCGTGTTGTTCTGCGACCGGATTATTAGACCCGAGATGAAAATCACCATGATTTACTCACTCCTGTCTTTCTAAATCTCAGTTAAACACTGAAGAACCCAAAAGTTTTGTATAAAGTGTCACAAAGGATTTAAACATCGTGTTGACTGATTTGTGTTCGTTTGGAATAACTGTAGTAGTCAACGATAAAAGTAGAGCAATGGGTCTAAAAAGATTTTCAAAATTGTCTAAAGACAACAGGACTTACTGAATAGTTTTAGGACCGCTTTGATGAGAGGTCATGATCCATTTCAAATGTTGGCTGCTGTATTTTTTTTTACGCAGAATTTACTAGCTGATATAAAATAATTTAGCAGTTTTGTTTTGCAGTATTAGCTTGTGCATGCATGCTTTTTTTTTTCTTCCGACAATAATGTGTTGTATCAGGCTACAATATTATAATTCTGTCATAAATGTATGTGAGTCATATTACTATAAGCGACACTGTAAACGCAGCTCATACAATGTGTCATCATTAATACGAAGGCATTTAATAATGAATATTAGATTAAGCGCATTTACTTGCTTTAAGTTTTTGTTTAACGTACGTCACGGAAAACATCAAGTTCAAGCAGATTTGCATCGGATACGTTTAGATGTACTCTTTATATAATAAAGTATAGTGTATATGCTTCGAATATTCCAAATCAGAAACAGTCCAAGTGAAATATTGAATAGCTGTTTCGAGCGTAGACATTCATATACAAACTACAAAAACACAACAGGTGCAGAAAGTTTAAATGTTAAAAGTAGAACTAGCAATGCCAAAAGAAATGCTTATTTAAATGTTTTTTATTTTCTAGTACCGATTTGTTTCACGTCAAGTTCTATGTTCAGTTACAGTACGCCAAAAACAAACAGCGTCACAGAAAAATCTACATATTTCTATTCCTATTTCTTTGCCCACTTCTTCTAAAGCACTTATACAGCTCAATTCTCATTTAAGCGTGAGAATAAGAAGACTGAAACTGTGAAAATGCGCTACGTAATTGCTATGCAATTTTGACTAAAATAGCAACAAGTTCTGCTGTAGCGCAAAGAGCAAATCGACTTACCTGCCGTGCAAGCCATTGAACGTCTGAAGGTGGAAGTATTTAATCTGATACGCGCCTTACGCTCTGTCCTGCTGCCAAATCAAACCATTGTACAAAGCTATAATTGCCAAAACTACTGTCCAACAACAATCTACGACCGCTATCTATCAACGGCAGTGTCAGCCAATGCAGGTTACAACTTCAGAAATCTGCAAAAGTGCACTGGTCAGGCCTACATAAAGAGACAAAGACGCAAACGAGAGAAAGAGGCCCATGAGTAACAGGGGAAAACCTGTCTGCAGTGACACATCCTCTCCGGGCCTGCTGCAGTGAAGACCTCGTCACACAATCAGACACTTGCACGAAGGCTTCTGTAATCAAAAGATGTTTTTCCAGATATAGAAAGCACAGCACTTGCTGAAGGGGGAGGAGGGCAAGATGTAGAGAGACAGCAGAGAAACGGCAAGAGGATGGAAATGAAGAAGAGCCTGACTTACAGAAATGTTCAAAGACATACCTATGCGCTCAAGGTGGAGGCTGCGTCCTGCTGCGAGCACGTCAACAGAGGTGCAAAAACACACATCGCCACCTCAGCCAGAGGTGTCATCGACCAGAGGAGGCCTACATGTGGGTGAGATTCAACAAGGCCAACTCTAAACTCTAGCCTGCCCCTCCCCTTGATCATCAGCACTCTGTGATTGGCTTTCTTTTCATTTTTCTTCCTTCTTTTTAGCCTTTTTTTAAAACTAGTAATTAGGTGCATCTGTGCTGTTGACTTGTTTGCCTGTCAGACAAACGAGTGTAACAGGATAATGAAAAAGTCTGCCTAAACCTCTGTTTTCGCTGTTTTACACTGTAAAAAGTTATTAGTTACTTAAAGCGAGTAAACCAATTGCCCTAAAAGCAACAAGTTGACTTCACAAATATTATGTAAATAAACCCACTGTAACTTGGAACTGTTACTTTGACTTAATTTTTTTAATTAGGATAATTGTACTCACTTTTTAAAGTCAACTAATCCCTTTTTACAGTGTCAGACTGTTTTAGCATGTCTGTTTTCTTATAACTACTGTAATTATTGCAATATTACATATTTGGTGCTTCATCAAATCTATAAAATCTACAATTATAGCCTGTATTGAATTTAGAAGACACACTGGAGTCTGGAAGAGCAGATTTATTTTATTATATGTCATTTTGCTAGATACAGAAAAGCTGGGAAAAAAACCCAAATATAATAAATGTGTATTGGAAAAAAGTGATTTAGTTTATTTATTTATATATTATTATTTTTGAAAGTGAGTACAATTTGCATAATTTAAAAAATTAAGTCAACTTAACAGATACAAGTTATAATAAGATTAGTTACATTATTACTTTTTTATATTTTCCATATTTTAGATAGTGACTTTAATATTTTATATTAATATTTTACCTTAAGGCATATAAACATTAAAATGTACTGAAATTATTATGCAAATGCTGTAGAAATGATGTTTACTACAAAATTATATTTCAGTCTCTTTATCAAAGTGTCCTGTGTTATTTCATGTTACTTGCGATTTCTCTGTGAAACTGAAACTTTTCACTTGCAAAGCAGCTGGGCTAATATATACAGTAGAAATACTTATTTAAAGTATATACAAGTTAATTCTTGAAGGCAGTAACCCAGCAAACAATTTTGTGCTTAATAGACGTCTAATAGACATCTAAACGTAGACAGCTTGGCTAAAACAAGGCTAGACTTGGGCTGTCAGTGAAAATCTAATAGACATTAAATAGCCCAAAACTAGTCTAGCCGTCAAATAGGCAGATTAAACAGACTTTATATGTGTAGTCATTCATTTCTGTTTATTTGATGATTTTGGCCTGTTCTTAGACGTCCATTTGATTTTTACTGACAGCCCAAATTTAGCCTTGTTTTAGCCAAGCAACTATGTTAAAATGTCTTTTAAAAAAACTAAAGATGCTTGTTGTGAAGTATCAGATTTGTCATTAATGTGGTAAGCAATCATTTATGTTTTTCTTTATTGAACAAGCTTTTACAAAACGTGAAAGTGGTACTAAAAAGTGGTGGAAATATTTAGTTTTGCTTTTTGTCATGTTAGCCATTAAATGGCTCAATTTTCACACTTTTTTTGGCCCAACTGCCCACTCTTGCTTATGTTCCATACCATAAAATTTCACGTTATGGAAAATAAAGCCAGTTTAAAGACATGATCGAATAGGTGAGAACTGTCACTCTGGCCACAAGTGAAACTTTTTTTTTTTAAAAAAAGCAAAGTGTTTTATCATCTCCTCACCTCTCTGAACAGACATCGGTTGGCAAATTTGTGCAAACTTGATGGCACTGGCTTATCAGCAACATAGCCCCACCACACAGGAACAATCATCCTATGAAGAAAATGAAAGTGAAGGGTGTGCAAATGTGAGATAATTTTATCAGTCGTTGCAGTGGAGGCTGTAGATCTTTATCTGCTTTTAATGTGCAATACCTATAACTTTCATGGAAACTATAGCATTAAAATTTGGCACTTCCTTTATACTAATTAAAAGTATAAAGGATGTGCTGTGGTTCTCAAAAAAGAGAAGCTTCTCTTTCATTTATAGGGTCCCTAGAGGTCACTGTCATGTTTTCCAGTGCAAAAAAATGTAGAAATAAAAATCTTTAAAAAAATTAATTCTAGAAAAATTAAGAAAACATTTACTTTTTGTCAGTGCCAAATTAATGAATTAATTTAATTAAACATAATTCATAGATCAAAATTGTTTACATGAATCATTATTTATAAACTTCTTTCAGTCTTACTGTTAATCGAGTATCTGCTTATAAATAAAAATTAAAAAAAAAGAAATTGTAAAGAAATAAGATTTCTGCAGGTAAAAACAAATTAAATAAAATTCAGTCTGATTTTTTCATTTGTTGTTATTGCATAGTGAGAGCAGGAAAGTCTCTTGTCGGAGATAATTGTCAGCAGATGCAGAAAATAAAAATCATAATACTGTTCTGATATTTTCTGCCATGCTTGCCTTATGGATTTGTACTTCTGACATTGCTTGCAGCTATGTTTATGCATACATTTTTTGGCTTGCGATCATAAGTTATGTTTTCCCCTCAATGACCCCCCTTAAACATAAAATAGGGAGGACTTTCTGGAAACAGTGATAAAATGCTATTCTGACAGCTGTAAAGAAAGTACTGTTCGGGCCACTAAGCAGCAATTACTTTTTGGAGGTGCCTGAAAACTCTGTTAGGCCGAGTTCACACCATGAATTCTCCGCCGTTGTTTTCACACTGCATGTTTGACGCTGTATTATACATGTATCATGTATAACTCATCTCTGAACTCTCCACTGAACTCTGCTCTCTTAATTGGCTGTTGGTCAACGCTGATCTGTGTTTTTCATTCAAGAACTCATTCACGAAGCATGTTTATGAATCATCAGGTCCAGATATTTAGCATATCAAATATTTCACAATGCGATTGTGACACATCAGCGATTCTCTCTGAACGTGTTATTGATAATTCATGTGGTGTGATCGTCAATCGCGTGAACGAGCATCGTTTTGCCTCCAGTTTTATGCTTTTGTTTTCACAAAGCCTGTCGGCGAGTGAAAATCAGTGCTGAAATCGTGCAGTGTGAATTCGGCGTTAGAGGGCATCTGACATAAAAATATGTATTAATCAATAAATAAATGCTCAATAAATATAAGTAGCTCATTTGTTAGTGATAAACATTTATTATTTATCTGAATTATGAATAATATTCTACACTTGTAACAGAATTTGCTTTACACTAAATGATCAAAGCATTAATCTGTATATAAAAAAGATAATTAAATCAATTATTTTGAGGTTGTGAACCGACCACCTTATTTGAACAGTGAGCTTGACCAGTATAGTTAATCGCAATTATGCACATCAATATAATTTTAGCTTAAGAGCAATGTATTCACTTTTATGCTGCTCACTGTGACTTTTGACGATGTCAAAAAGCGTTGAATAACTGTGTTTTTAGAAGATTTCAAAATTACTTTTTTTTTTTAATTTTTTTTTTTTTTTAAATGACTGACATATATCCAAATATTTGTGTGTGATGTAGAACAATAAACTGAAGTGGGATGTTTGGACTGATTGTGTAAGGAAAAAGCTCCAACAGAGACTGTACTTCTTAAAGAAATTATTGTCTTTTAATGTTGACAACTCATTGTTGATCATGTTTTATAATGCTTTTATTGCAAATATTGCAACATTTTGTGTAATCTGCTGGTATGGAAATGCTTCTGAGGCCCAGAAGTGGTCACTGGGGAAGGTGGTAACAACAGCCAGCAAGTTGTTGGGAACAAAACTAAAGAGTATTGATAGTAGATGCAAAGAAAGAGTACTGAAAAAGGCTATCGTGATTGTCAGTGATGAAAGACATCCTTTATCAAACACCTTCCAATTGTTACCATCCGGTCCTCGATACTGTTCCCAGGTGTGTAAAAAAATAGGAAAAAATTATCATTTATACCCCAAGCAATTCAGTTTTTAAATTCCTCCTCCCTCAGTTGATGGTTAGTAGACATTTTCTTAAATTATTTATTTATATATTTATGCCAAATATAAAATGCCAAAAGTCTCTGAGTGTATGCTGCAAATGAAATGAAACTAACCAACTAACCAACTAACTAATTGACTGCAAAGAGTAAGTCTTTTAATATAACAGCCAACACTTGATATATTAAACAAGTGCAAAAAAATATGCCAAGAAAAGTTGGAATTTAACTTGGTAATTAACCATTTATTTTTAAAAATCAAAGCTACCCTTTTCATAGCGTTAAAGTACTAAGTGGCGTTCATGCAATATGTGCTGTTAAAAATGAATGTTTTTGGTGTTCATGCTAATGTTAAACTTACAGTTCTAGTTCTTGATATGAACAAGCCCTAGTTTAAAGAGATATTTTACCAAAAAATATGATGTACTTCCCCTCAGGTGGTTCCAAACCTTTATGAGTTTCTTTTTTCTGTTGAACACAAAAGAAGATATTTTGAGAAATGTTCGAAAAGGTTAACCATTGACTTCTATAGAAAAAGAACAAATACTATGGAAGTCAATTACAGGTACTTTTGTGTTCAACTGCAGGTTTGTGGCAATTGTACTGTAGGGATGAGTACATGTTGGCAGAATATTCCATTTTGGCGAACTATCCCTTTAAACCTGATTCATGCTGTGTGATTTTATCCATTGTTTGGTCATTTGAGACCAATTTTGAAAATCCTAAAAGATTTCTAAAATCCACTAAAATCTGTGGGCTCTGTTTATTGGATTGACATGTTCACCAACAGCCTGGCCATATTCCCTCCAATGACATTCTGGCAGTTTCAGAAGTTTTCAGACACTTTCCTGCAGTGTGACTTCAGCTGCGACCAGCATCACACCAAGAACCAATAGCAGCGCTGACCCAGATCAGCATTAGCGCAACAACAACAACAAACCACCTCAGGGAAATTTTTTATTATCAAGGCATGTTATGAGTCAAATTAATGCTACAAATGTTTGTTTATGTTTGTTGTGAGGTATCCATGAACAGATTTAGCACAGGGAGTACCCCTTACACACACACACACACACACATACACCCTCTATACATAACCAAATTATCCATCTCTATTTATACTTTTAATAAGAACCACAGAGGCCTGTTTTTACACCCATTAGATGGCATGCAAATTAAGCTTTTTAATCTGTAAAAGTCTGGGAAAATTCAGACAATTTGATATTTGTCTTGATATTTGCCTCTTTTTTTTTTAAGGTATAAAACAAGTCTCTGATGTTCCTAGAGTGTGTATATGAAATTCATTCATTCATTCATTCATTTTCTTTTCCGCTCAGTCCCTTTATTTATCCGGGGTCGCCACAGCGGAATGAACCGCCAACTTATCCAGCATTTGTTTTACGCAGCGGATGCCCTTCCAGCCACAACCCATCTCTGGGAAATACATCCATACCTTCTCATTCACTACGGACAATTTAGCTTACCCAATTCACCTGTACCGCATGTCTTTGGACTGTGGGGGAAACCGGAGCACCCGGAGGAAACCCACGCAACCACCGGGAGAACATGCAAACTCCGCCGGGGATCGAACCAGCGACCTTCTTGCTGTGAGGCGAACGTGCTAACCACTCGGCCACCGTGGCGCCCGTGTATATGAAATTTCAGCTCAAAATACCCCAGAAATAATGTTTTATAACTCTTTAAAACTGTCCCTTTTAGGCTTTGATACTAATTGTCAGTGGTGAATAGAGTACTAAAAAATTATGCTTCATTAAAAGTATCATTATTTGCCTAAAAATGGAGTGCAAGTAGAGTTAAAGTATCTGTTGTAAATATTACTCAAAGTACGAGTAAAAAGTAGACCTTTCAAAAGTACTCAAGAGTAGTGAGTAGTGATTATTATGCTGTAAAAAGCTGTTGCATTTACATGTAATTTGTGGATGTGTGTAAACGTAACATTCTGCAGAGCAGGGGTCACCAATTTCGGTCCTGGAGGTCTGGTGTCCCTGCAGGGTTTAGCTCCAACTTGTCTTCAAACACCTGCCTTGATGTTTCAAGTATACCTTGATTAGCTTTTTCAGGTGTGTTTGATTAGGGTTGGAGCTAAAATCTGCAGGACACCGGACCTCCAGGAACAAGCTTGGTGACCCCCTGCTGTAGTGCGTTTAGTTATTGCCCAGCAGGTACACAATGTCATAAGATGTTAATATTAGATTAGATTTAGGTTGTGATGTCAGGTGACCAAAATTCAATGTCTAGCCAATGTCTAAGGACAACGTTATTTTGATGTCCAATAATGTGTTTGACGAGGACGAAAGTGAAGAGGGAGTCGTGGAAGAAAGTGAACAGTGAATGTGGGAGGAGGGCGGTTGAGGAGGGGGATTGTAAAATGAGCAGTTTCCTGCAATTAGAAATCGCTAGTGTCTTGAGGTTTATCATTATGAGGCGATTTACCTTCTATGTGCGATTTGATTGGACAGGAATGACAGGACTGATTTTTCCAATCCCTATAGACAGGAAAAATTTAAGTAGTGACTGAAGGTTGAAAGAAAGTAGTGGAGTCAAAGTACTGAGGCCGCTCTAAAAATTGACTCCAGGGAGAGTAAAAGTACACATTTATAAAACTACTTAGTAAACTACAGGTTCTGACAAAAACTACTCAATTACAGTAATTTGAGTACTTGTAATTTGTTACTTTACACCACTGCTAATTGTGCAATTTTAGTGACTTTTAGTGTCGCTTTAAATTCAAATGAGATTGTGCTCTTTTCAAAAGAAGGCGGAGCTACAAGTGCCTATGTGTCAGCATAGTAGCAGATTCAAAAACAAGACTAAGGCTATGTTCACACTGCAGGCAAATGTGGCCCGAACCTGATTTTTTTGCCCACATGTGTCACAGGTCTTGACAGTGTGAACAGAACAAATCTGGAATCTGATCTTTTCATGTCAGATTTGTGCCACTTTCATATCTAGTCTTAAATCAGACACAGATCTGATATTTTGCAATGCGACCGCAGTGTAAATAGTTATGTCGGATTTCATGTGACTTTTACATAAACTTTGAGCGACATGCGTCATCATTCTGTGCTGCAGACGTCATCTACTCCTCAGCAGCAGTAGATCGGCACACAGGGCGATTATTTTACCACAAAAACTTGGCTGTTCATTTAAAAAAAAAGATTTTGAAATCAAAACTGGAGCTTGTTAAGCAATCTGGTTAACAATCTGGTGCACGGATTGATCGCGAAGCTGTGTCGGGGCGTGTTATGGATAGGGGATCCGTGCTTAAAGGAGGGGGCACTTTCATTTTAAGGACGAACTTTCTCTCTGAGAGAATAAAGAGCAGGTGCTCAAGCACCCAAACCCCCTTTTTGCACATGCCTGTTGTTTATAACGACGTAAAATGAAATAACTCTGCAAACAGAGATAAACCAACTCCGCCTTCACAGTTCAGTCTGCGGCTGCTCATTAACCCTTGATGAGTTCACTACACCACTGGTCAGATAGACGCGCACCGCAGTTGTCATAAATCACAAATGATCAGTGTTTTCGATCACGAGACTTATTTTAGGTTTCAAATACACATTAACAGTAGCAGAACAACCCTTTACAGTTCATGAAATACACCACGGTTGTCTGTGAAAGGGGCAATAATAACATTAAGCATGACAACGTGCTTCAGTATACACATTGTGTGGATAATTAGACATTCTGTGCTGTCCGTAACTGTACTTTTGAGCATGCGGGTCAATTTAGGACCATGATCTGTTCACATTGCAAACCTGATATTGGCCACATTTTTAACAGCAGTGTGAACAGCTACGCAAAAATATCAGATCTGAGAAAAAAATCAGATTTGAACACTAAGCCTCGCAGTGTGAACGTAGCCTAATATTCTATTAATGAGGGAGAGATTGTCACTAATGGGAGGGGCTTTCCCCCTCTGATGACATGTACACAGGGACAATGTCGATCAAAGTATTTCTGCAATGTTTATATGAAATGTGATTACAAAAAAATAAAATGAATACATTTTTACTCTTAGAAGCTGGTTATATTAACAACTGTGTTTAAACCCCTTATAAAAGTGATGTTTGCATAATAGGTCCGAGCAAATGAACATTAGTTTAGATTAGTAGTTACCTAGCTGTGATACAACAATCAATGATGATTCACTGAAATGGAGATTTAACAATCCACTGTCTTTCAGTTTATCTCAGGTTATTTCTAGAAACACCTGTTTGACAAAACCACAACTGAGAGAAGTTTCTTGTAAGCCAGCAACAGTAATGTAATTCATTTTAAGCTATAGGTTTGTTAGAGTGAATCGTGTAAATACACATTTTAAGTGGCGCAACACTTTGGTGTGTTTGAGTCTGGAGGGTCATTTCTTGTAGCAAGTTTAACAGTTGCAGCTTTAATGCTTCAGTAATTTCCAGACAGGCTCCCCCTCACCTTTTCAAAAGAAATGTCAAGTTTTGCATACTGTACGCAACGGTTCTCACAGCCAGATGCACAGTGAAACTGTAATACAATGACTGAAACCCCTCTGAGAATCAAAGTCACACAGGAGACACCCTGCTTCTTGGCTTTTCTTCTCTGATGTGTGTTTTTGTTGAAGGGTATCCCCACCACTAAGGTTACTGGTTTTTAGATGTGTTTTGGGGTCTGCCTCTGTGTCTGTTTCTGTCTATAATTCATCATACTTAATTTGGGTTCATTTACAATGAGCAACTGTGCTATAGCAGGCATTTAAACTATGTCCATGTCACTGTGCTTGAGAATCAACACTGTACTGAAACAGCAATTTCAAGAGTTCACACTTAGCTGATGATTGATTATAAAGCGTATTTGGCATGCTGTCCCGGGAGAGAGCCCTGAGCTCAGATTATCCTTGAGCCCGGGGCTCCCTCCCGTTTAAAGGCCAAGAAGAGAGTTTGAGCTCGAGAAGTCTCGAAAACTCCCCCCGCTTGTGAACGTGCTGAGATATATCTGACTAGAGTTGCCTTAAGATGCTATTAAAAAAAGTAGTCAATTTACTTATGTTATATGTTTTTTGGATGGTGGGAGGAAACCGGAGAACCCGGGGAAAACCCACGCAAACACTGGGAGAACATGTAAACTCCACACAGAAACGCCGACTGGCTTGGGGAGAGGCTGAACCAGTGGCGTTCTTGTTGTGAGGCAACAGTGCTAACCACTGGGCCACCGTGCCGCCCTATCAGAGAAGGGGAGGACTTGGGGTGGAAGGGGGGATTCTTCAAGACGAAGATGACTGGAGTAGAAAGCTCTGGTAATTTATAGTGTGTCAGGATTCGTCTGATTGGCGCAATATGCAGAACCAGCTGTGTTCAATCATAAGCATGTGATCCTCTCGAAATTAGTTTATAAATAAACCCCACATAAGGAGATATTGATTACCAACCTCCTTTTTTTTTAAGTAATGTACTTTTCCACAGCCGTCAGTCATGCTTGTTTGCGACTTGTTGGTAACCGGGTCATAAATTAGTCTGGTTAGCGTGAGTCATTAGCCCCTGCTGGTGGATGTTGTAATTACATCTTTCAGGGACAAAAACATTTAAATGGCATTTTAAATAGATGTTTGTACAAGTAATGGAGTTCTATTAAACATTTTACTCTTAAAAAAAAAAAAACTATATAATTAATGGTCATTTCCCCCCCAATTTTTTTTCTCTATATAAATTTTTCAGAATTCTCTTTTAATGATTAAATGTTTTTTAAAATTAACATTTTAGTTACATCTATAGAGTTATGTAATAATAATACGATTTAAAGTGTAGCTATTTTTTTTAGCAAAACCATATTTTGGGAATTGTATATCATTTCTACAATATTTCTCAAATTCATGAATGAATGAATGATGATGAGATGATGATGATTATTATTATTATTATTTTGTGCAGTCACTTTTCATTTGCTGTTTGAATTATGCCCACTAGCACAGAACAGTGGGAGAAAAGGTTCTGGAAAGTGATTTATAGCTTTTCTGTGATGATTTGTGAGATCATTTTATGCTTCTGATTATATGATGATTATTTAACAGCATAATAATGCAGATAGTAAACACTTTAAAATACTTATCATACTTAAGGTTATTCATGTTTTCTGATTGATGTTAAAAAGGTAAATGTCCTATTATACATACTATTAAACCTTTTATTATGTATGTGTTCAATTATAAACTTGGTGAGGTTGAGTGTAAAATTAAATGTAAAATGGCTGTAATGTGAATTTGTGAATTTCTAAATATGTATTCCAATGCCAAAATATTTTTAAGTCTTTAAGTATTGCACGATAAGTCGATATATTGATTATTGTGACAGGCCTAGTACCACGAGACAGAGCTCACTTATAGACGTAGTTCTTTAATGTGTAATAATAATAATAAAATATAATAATAATAATAATAAACTATTATTCATCGACTAAAATTTACAAAACTCCAATTGAGTCAAAAAAGGTTCCTTTCTTAGAATGTCATCATTTTTTTTAAAAATAGTCATTTTTAAAAATTGTTTTCTCTGTAACAAAAATGATTTATCAAAATAACATACATATAAAATATTACATTTTAATTCTCGATAGTTAATAATATTCAAAAAATAGGATTACTTTAATTACTGAGTTTTATGTATTTGCTTTGCATACTCCATGATCTACTGAAATTACCCGTGTTAATATGTTAAACTGCCTGGGTGTGAATGTGATCAGTAATGCAGTGGTGGAACATTTCAGATCAACCTACCATATCTGCATTGGGCTTGCTGAGGAAATAATTTCCACAGATCCAAAATGACTAGTACGAATGTGGTTGAAATGACAGAACATCAAAACTGAATTGATTCATTCATTCATCCATAAATAATTTTAAATTGAAGATATTTGGTTGAAATATCAGAGTGGTGCAGCAATGAGTTAAAGTTAGTAAAAGGATTTTAGTTTTTTTTAGTAAAATGTTTTTTTTTTACGTAAATTAAATACATGCCTGTATTAAAAACAAAACAAAACATGCATTTTGAAGGTATTTTGGACATTTTATGAAACATATAAGTAACTACACTGTAAAAAAAATCTGTAATTTTACAGTTTATTTCTGGCAGCTGGGGTGCCAAAATAAAAATTAAATAACGGCCGTTAATGGACAGAAATATACCATAAAATAACTGATATTAAATGACAGAAATTTACTTAAATTTAAATTTCTGGTAAATTTTTGTCATTTAATATTCGTTATTTTATGGTAAATTTCTGTAATTTAACGGGCGTTATTTTACTTTTTTTTCCTGCACCCCAGCTGCCTGAATTTTTTTTTTACAATTTCGAATTTTTTTACAGCGTATATAAGAACATTTGGGTTAATAGTGTAGTTTTCCACAAACAATTTTATGTTTAAACGTTTGCAACCTGGCTAAAACAGGGCTAAATATGAGTTGTACGTGAAAATCTAACAGACATCTAACATTAGTCCAAAACTAGACAATAGTCATCAGATCGACACTTTAGACAGACCTCACATGTAGTCAATTCTTTTGTCTATTTGATGACTATAGTTGTTGAATTGTTAGAAGTCTTTTAGCTTTTCACCAACAGCCCAGGTTTAGTTTTAGCCAATATGTCTTTTAGATTTATAATAAATGTCTATTAGATGTCTAAAAGACATCTAATAGTTTAAACAGACTTCAGGTGCATAGTCAGTTATTCCTGTCTATTTGATGACTATTATTTTGGACCATTGTTTGATGTCTATTATTTTGACTTATGGCCCAAGTTTTGTTTTAGCCAATGCGTCTAATAGACATCTACTAGCTGTCTAATAAGCCTCTAACAGTTTAGACAGACTTCACATGTTTAGTCATTTATTTCTGTCCATTTGATGGCTATAGTTTTGGACTATTGTTAGATGTCTGTTAGACTTTCACTTAAAACCTAAGGCTTATTTTTGCCAATACATCTATTAGATGAATAATAGGCATCTACATCTCTGTATTAGATGCCCAAAAGATGTCAAATAGTTTAGACAGACTTAACATGTATTCAGTTATTCCTGTCTATTAAGAGATGTATATTATTTTCCCTAATGCCCCAAATTTAGCTTTAGCTAATACATCTAATAGACATCTACTAAATGTTTAATAGGCCTCTGTAAGAATTGGCTATATCTCTCCATGATAATAAACCCTGAAAATTGTTATGGAATTCCACGAGACAAGACCACGAGAATGGTCAGGCATTAAAACAATGAACTGGCTAATCTAAAAAAGATCAGAAGACCAGCTGTTCATCTGTTCTATTCAAATCATCCTGAGCTCTCTTCCTGACTGTATGTCCTTGCTCCATCAGAGTAGATCATTTACATTTCACATAAAATGTTCAAGGTTTTAACTTGGTGCATCTTGTAGTTTTATATTCATGTTTGGTATCCTTTTAAATGTCTCTGTGTGATTGGTAAAGTGGTCTTAAGGTCATTGTAATATTTCACTGGTATTTGTTGAATTTGGTTTTAACTTTGATGAAATCTCTGCCAGATGCTCCCCCTCCAGAGATGATTAACACATCAATACACTAGGCAAGGGTCACTGTGACGCCCTGTTGGGTATTTAAGGTTTAGATGTTGTACAGATCGGGGGATTCTGTAACCAGAAGACCCCGTTGCAATGTATAAGTTTCTGGGCTCTGTCTCAGAGCTTATATGTTGTAATGTCTTTCTACATGGTCAGGTATCAAATATTAACTCTGTTGTACAATCTGAATTGGCTTATCTTGTGTAGTTATGTGAATTGGAATGGAAAATCTTTGCCTGACAAATAAATGTACAATTCTTGTTTAAACTCTCATATTTCCTGACAATCACTGACTTAATATCATATAATCTAGTGGTTGAATCAAACTTTCTTTATGTATGAGCATTCAAATTATAATAAATACGTTTTCATAAGTAAAAATATTTATTTTCACATGTGCTAAAAGGCTTACATGCATTTACCTCCACCCATACTGATAGCTCCTATATTGGACTAATAGATGGACCCTTACACCTCTAATAGTTTAGACAGGTTTCATATGTATTGTAATTTATCCCTGTCTATTTGATGACTGTAGTTTTGGACTATTGTCAAATGTTTATTAGATTTTCAATTGCAGCCCAAATTGATTTTTAACCAATACATCTATTAGATGTATAATAGATGTCTATTGGATGTCTAAAAGTAGTGTAGTTTAGACAGACTTCACATGTGTAGTCGTTTATTCTGGGCTATTTGATGGCTATAGTTTTGTACTATTGTTAGATGTCAGTTAGATTTTCACTTAAAACCAAATGCATTTATTAGATAATTAATAGGCATCGACATCTCTGTATTAGATGTCTAAAAGACATCAAATAGTTTAGACAGACTTAACATGTAATCAGATATTCCTGTCTATTTAATTTCTGTAGTTTTGAACTATTAAGAGATGTATA
>CAIGQQ010004837.1:9192566-9220865 GCA_903798035.1 Danio albolineatus
TTTATTAAAGGGGAGGAGCTACTCTGTCCCACCCTCTCCTCTTGTTTTTTTTAAGAAGAGGAGCTACTCTGTCCCACCCTCTCCTCTCATTTCAGTTGAGATTATGTCAAACTATGAATAAAAATGCACATTTTAAAGCACTTTGCAGGATGTTTAACCCTAATATACTATCTATTTTTATGCTATTAGTGCTTGTTTTAGTACCCATTTCTTTAGGTACTACACTCTCAGAAATAAAGGAACAGGAGCTGTCACTGGGACAGTACTTTTTCAAAAGATACATGTTTGTACCTGAAGGGTCCATAATGGTACCTCAAAGGTACTTTTTAGGTATATTTGGTTACTAATATGCACCTTTGAGGGACCACTGTGACCTCTTTGGGTACAAATATGTAACTTCTAAAAAGGTACTGCCCCAGTGACAGTTCCTGTACCTTTATTTCTAAGAGTGTAGTATTTATTAGCGCCTATTAAACACTGTATAATACTTAATCAGTAGATACAACTTTTTCCCGCAGTGACTAGTCACTAATTTCAAAGTTTTTTTTTATTAACACAAATCCTAAACAATTACTACTAAATACTAAAAACAAGCAAAAAAAATTATATATTGTAAATAGAACCAACAATAATAAGCATTAGTAGCGTGAAACTGGTCATTTAAAGACAGGAGAAGTAGAAAACAGTAATGTGAATTGGCTATTAGACCTCACAAAACAGAAAAGTAGTGTAATGAAAGGTTATAAATGCACACCAGCTCATCTCTCTGGATTCCTGGAGACTTGTAGACCACCTGCTTCAGCTCTACTGAAGTGTTGATCTGAAGAACACACAAACACAGAATGAGGAAACTTTTGACAATTATATTTGAGTATGTGGTATTAAAAGTAATGAAGTTTTTTTTTTAAGTTCTTCAAATTAACTGAATGCACTAGTTTATTAATCCTAAATCATTTTAGTGTGAAATATATGCGTTTTATTTATTTAATCAAACTCATTCGATTCAAAATGGTGACATCTGGTGGTAGCTTTGCAAGACTGCACACTGTAAATCCCATAGTGACTTTGAGCCTAGTGCTGTTACATTTCCACCAGAAAGAAGTCTACTGTAAGTAATGTGTTTTTTGTTAGTTTTTTTCTACATTCACCAAGATATGCTTTAAACAACAGATCACACTGTGTGAGTTTACCGTAACATTCAATTCAATGTTTTTAACCACATCGTTTATTTACAATAATCATTTCATTTTCTTATCGGCTTTGTCCCTTTATTAATCTGGGGTCGCCACAGCGGAATGAACCGCCAACTTAACCAGCATATGTTTAACGCAGCGGATGCCCTTCCAGCTGCAACCCATCTCTGGGAAACATCCATACACACTCATTCACACTACCTACAATTTAACCCTCCCAATTCACCTATACCACATATCTTTGGACTGTGGGGAAAACCGAAGCACCCGGAGGAAACCCACGCAACCACAGAGAGAACATGCAAACTCCACACAAAAATGCCAACTAACCCAGCCAGGGCTTGAACCAGCGACCTTCTTGCTGTGAGGCTTATTTACAATATCATAAACTAAAACAATTTTATTATTTGTATTTATTTTATTATTATGGGTATATATGTTTGGGTATTTATGTATTCATTCACTTGTTTATTTATTTACCTATTTATTACCAAATTTAGTAAAACCTCACTCCATTTTTGGTTTAACACTTTACAATAAGGTTGTATTAGTTAATGTTACTGTAGTTAATGCAATTACTAACATTAACAAACAATCAACAATACATTTATGACAGTATCTGTTCACGTTAGTTAATGAAAATTAAGTTGTTCATTGCTAGTTCCATTTATTTATTAATGCATTTAAATGTAGGGTGTCACAGTGGCACAGTGGGTAGCACAATCGCCTGGTCAAGAAATTTGCCGGTTCGAGCCTTGGCTGGGTCAGTCGGCATTTCTGTGTGGAGTTTGCCTGTTTTCCCCGTGGTCCCGTGGGTTTCCCCCACAAGTCCAAAGACATGTGGTATAGGTGAACTGAATAGCTTAAATTATCCGTAGTGTATTTGTGTGAATGAGTGTGTATTGGATGTTTCCCAGTGATGGGTTGCAACTAGAAGGGCATCCGCTGCGTAAAACATATGCTGGATAAGTTGGCGGTTCATTCCAATGTGGTTAACAAAGGGATTAGGCCGAAAAGAAAATGACTGAATGAATGAATTGGAACGGTACTATAATAAATGATGTACAAGTATTCTACATAATTAGTTCTTGTTAGTGGATGCTAATGAAATTGTATTTAAGTGTGACCAGTTTTTGAATTATTTAAATTAAATATTTTTTTTTCACACAAAACTTCATATTTGACATTAGTATGGTCACATAACTTGCATATACAAATAGAAAAACATGTATATAAGTCACTTTAGTAGGAACACATTTGTTAAACAAGTACTGTTTTTGTACAGTTGCAAGTGCAAATGTGTTATATCGTGTGTCTTAGAGCAGATATTGTCCAAACCTTCTCCTCATATTCATAAGTGGGTCCTCTCTCAGAGGTGGTGTAGTCATATTCGTCCACTGAAGAAACTGTGGACAAACACCAGTACAGTTATTCAACATCACATTCACATACTAAATATGTCACAGAACCAACAAGATTGATAGTTACCTTTCTTATCAACAGGCTGGGGATCTACAATGTGGGGAAGAAATAAAAAGGATAAAGGATGAGTAATAATATCCTAACAGAATGCTAAAATGCTGATGCTTTAAACAGTGGCCAAATTATTATTTAGAAAAACACCCATCTCACCTTTAAATTGATACTTTATATGAAATACAAAGAGATTTTTGTGCAAATCTGATGTATAAATTAGTCAATACAAAGCCTTTTACAATGGAACTAATCCAGCAAATGACTAAAAAGCATTCATTCATTTATTCATTTTCTTTTCGGCTTAGTCCCTTTATTAATCTGGGTTCGCCACAGCGGAATGAACCGCCAACTTAACCAGCATATGTTTTACGCAGCGGATGCCCTTCCAGCTGCAACCCATCTCCGGGAAACATCCATACACACTCATTCACACTCATAAACTATGGACAATTTAGCCTACCCAATTCACCTATACCCAGTGGTGTAAAGTAAATAATTACAAATACTCAGACTGCTGTAATTGAGTAGTTTTTCTCAATTGTAATTTGCTGAGTAGTTTTAAAAATGTGGACTTTTACTTTCCCTTGAGTACATGTTTAGTGCAGTATCGGTACTTTTACTCCACTATTTTTCTTCAACCAGCAGTAACTACTTTATTTCTTTCCTGTCTATGGTCATTGACTAAAGTAGAAAGATCAGTCCTGTCATTCCTGTCCAATTAAATCACACATAGAGAGTAAATCGCCTCATACTGAACAACCTCAAGACATGGGCGCTTTATTAATGCAGCAAACCTTTTGGAAACATTAAAAATGTCAAAGAAGATGTCCAAAATCTTTACACACACTGATCCAGAGACTGTTTATAGACTGCATGTCACTGAAAATGATGGATGTCGACTGTATGATGACTGAAATCACCAAACACCTTTAAACAATCACTAAATGGAACGGATGAAGAATGGAAGGAAGGGCCGAATAAAAGGAAGGACCGAACAAGGAATGGAAGGAAGGATCGAAGAACCAAATAAATGAAGGATTCAAGGAAAGACTGAACAAACTAAGAAAGGAAAGAAGGAAGGAAGGAACAAAGGAACAAATGACCTAATGGAAGGAACAAAAATATGGAAGAAAGAATGAACTAACAAATGAAGGGAGGAAAGAAGGAAGGACCAAACGAATGAAGGAGGAATTCAAGGAAGGACTGAACAAACTAAGGAAGGAAGGAACAAACAAACGAACGAATGAACAAAAGGACCTAATGTAGGAATTAACAAAAATATGAATGAACGAACGAAAGAAGGGAACAAACGAATGAATGAAGGAAGGAGAGAACAAACAAATAATTGAAGGAAGGTTGGAAGGAACGAACGAAAATAGGAAGATCCCTAAATACAATACATGTTGTTTGTGCAGGGATGTGTAAACGTAACATTTTGTAACGCATCAACTTTTCACAGCGCAATACTCACTACTCACTACTCTTGAGTACTTTTGAAAGGGCTACTTTTTACTCATACTTTGAGTAATATTTACTACAGATACTTTTACTCTACTTGCACTACATTTTTGGGCAAGTAACTTTTACTTGAGTATGATTTTTCAGTACTCTATCCACCACTGCCTATACCACATGTCTTTGGACTGTGGGGGAAACCGGAGCATCCAGAGGAAACCCACGCAAACATGGGGAGAACATGCAAACTCCACACAGAAATGCCAACTGACCCAGCCAAGGCTCAAACCAGCGACCTTCTTGCTGTGAGGCGAACTTGCTACCCACTACTCCATCGTGTCGCCATGACTAAATAGCATGGTGTAAAAATAATTACACCTCAGTGAATATTTTAGAAAAAGATATCAGTTTTTGTCTTTTAATAAACTGGAACAATCAAGGGAAAATCTTAGAAAAACTATATATAAAATAATAGAAATAAATACATTCAAAAATTGTTGTAACTACTTGTTAAAAAATGACCTGAAACAACACAATTCTGGGGTAAGGGCAATACAAAATACAGTTAGGACAATGGAAAAACAATGGAAAGCTATGTAATGTCCCCACAATTCACAAAAAATCGGTGTGTTGTACCGATGCGTGGTGGATATGGTCTGTTCTGGAAAGCCCTGTCCTCTTCCTCCTCATCGTCTCGCTCTTCTTCGCTCTCAGCAGGAAGCAGCTCTTCAGTGGTTCTCGTCTCAGAAAAGGAAGTGGTCATGAGTTCGCTGATGTCGCCTCTCTCTGTTCTCACTAACTCCTCTGCGCAGACACAGAGTGAGTGAAGGATTATTTGAGACAATTAGACTTTGTGGTAAAATAAAGACAGAAGGCCATCTTACGGATTTATAAGGCCAGGGACTTTAAAAATGAATAGTTTTTTTAAAAATTCTTCAAATTAACTGAATGCACTAGTTTGGTAATCCTAAATCATTTTAGTGTGTAATATACGTGATGTATTTATTTAATCAAACTCATTCGATTCAAAATGGTGACATCTGGTGGTAGCTTTGCAAGACTGCATACTGTAAATCCCATAGTGTCTTTTAGCATGGTGCTGTAACATTTCCACCAGAATTACTTGAGACAATTAGACTTTGTGGTAAAATGAAGACAGAAAGCCATCTTACGGATTTCATCGTGCAGTTTTTCAGCCAGGCCGGGGACTTTATAGAGCAGAGCCAGACTTTGGTTCATCCTCTCTTCAATCACATGCAGATGTGTGTACACCTGCAAACACAGAACGTCACGTTTCATTTTTTGTTTGTTATAGGACAATATTAATTAATAAAATGTATCTTTTTTAAAGTTTTTTTTACAGTGAGTTACAAGATATCTTGGGTTCTATTTCTATTTCTGTCATACTGTGCTTGGTAGCTCCTCCCACACTGAAATCTCATTGGATTAAAATCAAGCCTAATGTATAACTATACACTTTCAGAAAAATGGTACAATGTTGTACTAAAGAAGGTACAAACCCTTGTTATTGGGGAAGTACCTTCTTATGGAAGAGAACTGTACCTTAAGAAAGAAACATTTGTACCATTACAGTATGTACCTTTAAGGACATGATTTGTACCATGGGAAACCAAAATGTACCTTTGGTTTTTAAAGCCTGCAGATACAATACTGTACTTCATCAAAGGTAAAAATCTGATCCATGAAGGGACCACTACAGTGACAAGACACTTTGTAGCTTAACAGTGTCAAATGTGTTTCTTCAAGAACTATTTAAAGGCGTTTGCTACTGTATATCCAAAATGCGGCAATTAATTTTCATTAAATATGAAACATCAAATACATTTTTAAACGATGTTTTTAAAAAATGTTTCTTTTTGTGTAAATGCACCTTTTCCATTTACAAGAAAGAATAAAAAATACTTTAACATAAATCAAAAGATCTATTTTTTGCTAAACATTTCACACTTTCCACAAAAATGTAACAGAAATACATTCTCCCATCCACAATATAAAACATTTCTTTCTCCAATTCTCACACAACACCTTTATAATCACTTAAAAGTTCATTTAATTCATTTTAAAATAGAAATAGAATTATGCAAAAGTATTGTAAGGAGATATGCACAATGTTTGATTAGTTTTACAGTTTTATTATTTTGATTAGTTTTACTAAAATGTCTGCATGAACACTTTGCATATGCGGCACTTTTCCAGCTCGCAAAAAGCAAACACCAACAGCTGTGGCTATCGATAATGATAATGTATTTATCAGAAAATGTTCACCAAATGTTTATTAAAAATCCCTTAAATGTTTAGTTCATAATACTTATAGTTTTGTTTTACCAGTTGTTTTGTATTATAGAACTTAATAATTCATGTTTATGAGTTTCTTTAAGCCCATGCTTTTAAATTATGATTCATGTTTTCATATGGAAATTATTCATAAATCACTTTGCCTTTCCAGTAATATTTATTTTCATAGATATTGTAATAAAGAATGAGTTGTCCAACACGTATGTACCTTTTATATGAGAACAATTGTGTACTTTCATATCATTTGTACCATAAAAGGTACAGAACAGTATCATAAGAAGTCTTGTCTGTACCATATAAGGTACAACTTTTACAAAAGTACAAAACTGCTCTTTAAGGAACATTGTTTGTACCACCTTGTACTTTTTTTTCGGAGAGAGTATTGATCTTATTCTTCAATGTGGAAGTGTGCTCGTTTTTGCGATTGTTTTCGAACTTCCGATTCAGTCGCCTATGGGAGAAATCACTAGGAATAATAAAAACGGTAAAACTATTCACTCACAAACAGGTGTTTGCATGACTATACAGAAAAAAGCAGAATAATATAATAAGACAATATCAGTTTGCAACATTAAGCAGCATAACGAGCTGTTTTGTAACATCTAAAAATGAATGGAAGTGAATGAGACCGGAAGTCTCGTGCCAAAAAGATTCAAATGGCAGCGCCCGCTTATTCGCAGAGAATAAGGTCAATAGAGCCACCAACATGGTGGCCACAGACACCAGCTTGCCTGCTAGAATCACATGAGTCGCCAGCTGGCCTGTTCTAAAAATAGCTCACTATAGCGCCACCTACTGTACCAGTGAGCTGCATCTCATTTTTATATATTTTTTATATTCTTTGCATTGATGTAAATTTGAAAATGACAATATATAAAAACCTTCAAAAAATGTTTCATACTGTATTAGATTAGAGTCTCCACACATTTTCCACAACAAAACAGCAGTGGTGTAGAATATGAGATACGAAAAATTATAGGAGATACATAGGAGATCACAAAGGCATTTATTTACAATAGAAATGAATAGAGATTGTTTAAAAAGTATAAGTAAAATGCCTAATATATATTTAATAAGCAAGTGTTCATGGTTAGGGTTTAAAATGGGATCCTCGTATTTATTTGGGCCGAGCTAACAAGCTCTTTCAATGAGATTTACCTGCTGTAACAGAATGGTGGAATTTGCACAGCATCATGGGTAATGTAGTTTTCACAAAATAATCAGCTGCTTAATAAATTGTGATAAGAAATGAACTTAAATTCAATGAAAACCAATAGTTGCACTTTATTGAAATCCAGTTTGTTCTAATTGGCTGTGATTTGCAAATATTTGTTGAAGAATCTTGTGCGGTTGAAGCGAGGTCGTACTGATAAATAAAAACACTAATGGACGAACAGATCTAGATGTGTGTCTCAAACCTGGAACTTCATCTGCTCTGCTTTCTGAGGGTCTGCGGATTCGATGTGCTGGTAATGGCGAAGAGTGTGTCGTCTGTCCTTCTGCTCTGCGGCCATATAACGCTTCAGAGCCTGAAGCACACGGTCCGGCTGTGTGTTCACAAAAGGTGCGCATTGTTAAATTACAGCTCCAGTCAGAAAATTTGGTTACACTTTACAATAAGGTCCATTAGTTAATGCCTTTACTAACACGAATTAATCATGAACAGCACTTGTACAGTATTTATTAATCATAATTGAACATTTACTAATGCATTATTAACATCCACTGTTTAACATTAGTTAATGCGCACAGTGAGTTAACATGAACTAACAATGAACAACTGTATTGAACAACTGTAACATGAACAAATACTGTAGTAAATGTATTGTTCATTGTTTGTTCATGTTAGTAAATGCATTAATTAACACTAACTAATAAACCCTATTGTAAAGTGTGACCGAAAATTTAAGGTGCATAGTTGGCAGCATACAGATGTAGTTAACCTGCAGTTATACAGTATATAGCATCTTTCTATTACTGCTCCCTTTGCTAACATTACTGAACCACATTTCTTTTCTTAATGTGGAAATAGTGTATTATGTTAATGATGAAGGGCTGCACCTGTGGCGGGTCGCTCTGCACAGCGCTCAGGTAGCTCTCCAGAGCCAGTCTGCGGTTGTTATTCAGGGTGGCCACCACTCGGGCCAGGTGTGTTTCCACCAGCCTCTGCCTCTCTCCGGCCACCTGCTCCTCCAGAGTCTGCAGGACTGACTGGAAGTGCTGGAAAGATGAAAACATGAGGGGAAAAAGTCAAAGTGATGACTATAAAAACACATGAGCCAGCATTCGCAACTGATTTCACTTTTGTTTTGGGATGCATTTCATAGTGAAACAGGATATTTAATATATTACAGGATATTACAGGATAGTTTTACTTTACAAGACCTCAGTGTGTCATCGGGAGACATGGCTATTGATTTAGACTCATTTGTACACTGTAAAAAATTCGGGTAAGGGAAGTTGTCCGTAGCGTAAGTGTGTAAATGAGTGTGTATGGATGTTTCCCAGTGATGGGTTGCATCTGGAAGGGCATCCGCTGTGTAAAACATATGCTGGATTAGTTGGCAGTTCATTCTGCTGTGGCGACCCCAGATTAATAAAGGCACTAAGCCAAAAAGAAAATGATTAAATTAATGTTTTATTTATGCTTTGGAATTGCATTATGTGACCTTGATGTTTTTTTCCAACAACTTTTGAACCTTGAAAAGTTCGAAAAAGTGTCTTTCATTAACATTTTTAATAGTTTAAACTTTAAAGCGATATATTGTCTGGGTTAATGTTGTATACTACAAAAACCTTGTAGTAAACCGCCAGTACATTTTCTCCGGCCCGACAAAGGTCCAGAATTTGTCCCATACATGAGCTCATTTGTCCTATTTTGACTACTATGCCATATTAAATTGTAAAAAATACCTACACTCTCAGAAATAAAGGTACAGGAGCTGTCACTGGGGCAGTACCTTTTCAAAAGGTACATATTTGTACCTGAAGGGTCCATAATTGGTACCTCAAAGGTACTTTTTAGGTACATTTAGGCACTAATATGTACCTTTGAGGTCCCACTTTGGACTCTTACAAATATTTACCTTTTGAAAAGGTACTGCCCCAGTGACAGCTCCTATACCTTTATTTCTGAGAGTGTACAGTATGAAAAATAACCAAGTGGAATCCTGTGTCAGCTGTTTCTTCGGTGTGACTTCCCAAATTCAGCATCTCAAATTCTGACTGTGGACAGTTGAATGTGCTGGCCAGTTTATTTGCCTAATAAATGACAATAGGCTACAGTTTTTACATTAAAAACCTGAACAGATCCCTATTTTTTTCTAATCATATATGACATGATACATTTTTTTTTAAATAAGCAAAAATAATTTTTAATTATTATTAAATAATTGTTTTCATATTTCTTTATTCAAAATGTTTAGGAAATGTTTTTGGTACGTCAAAACGTTTCGTTTTGATGACCGTTTGACAAGCTAATGCAGCAAAAAAAAGTGCTTGAAATGTTATTAAAGTGCAGTATTTAAATCTTATAATTAAATAGAAAATGAGGCGATTAACTGCAAAAGGGTCCACTTTTTGAGAAAAAAAGAACCACAGGCTACGGACCTGTTTCTGTTATTTTACAGTCTTATTCCTCTAAATATATAAAATATTCTTATATGTTGTATTATTTCAAACTACTAAAATGTCAATAAAAGTCATTTTATTAAACTGTACAGTTGAATTTTCAACATCAAAAGCAGACAGAGCAGAGATCAAGGTCCCATAATGCAAATTCACAACCGTAAATAAACAGAAAAACATGTGTGAAACAAAATAATGCGTTTAAAAGAAGAAAGAAACATGCAGATTTGGAACCACTTGACGGTGGGTTATTTTTCAATTATTGGGGGTATTTTATCCCTTTAAAAGTGGCTCTTTCTTTAGTTTCTATTGTTTCAAAGAAGAGTTTTTGGCAGGATGTGGAGGATAAAGATCAAGTTCATCTTCAGGAAATCTACTGTATCAGTTTGTGCTATTGTTGCCGTAACCTTTATGTACATCATGTGCAACCCATTTTACTTTGAAATCAGACTGTTCAAGTAGATAAGATGCAATAATTTTAATTATAAGGGTCAGTCATAAGATAGTCCTGAGAAACTAAATTAGCATTGTTTTGGTTCAAGCAGAAGGAAAACAAACTACAGTAACAAAACCACTAGAATTTGTCATTTTTACAGTGCTGTATGTTTGGGTTTGGTAAGAAAAGGTGCTGTGTTTTTATTTGATTAAAAACAGAACAATTGCAACTTATTATTTGACATAAGATATATACAATCTAAAAAATGGCAGGTTATTCAACCCAATGAGTGTAATAGAGACTAAGCAAACTCCTGGGTTAATTATTTGAATTAAATTTCAGGAGTTCACACTTAGCTGATGATTGATAATAAAGCGTGTTTGGCATGCTGTCCCGGGAGAGAGCCCTGAGCTCATAAGATCATCGAGCCTGGGGCATCCTCCCATTTGCAGGGCTAGAGGGAAGTTTAAGCTCAGGTAGGCTTCGAGAACTCCCCTGCTATTTATGGCTAAAGACAAATAAGGGATTGCTATGGAGAGATTTACAGCTGGCTAAGTAGGGAGAAAACCAGGGAAATCCACGCGAGTGTGGGGAAAACATGTAAACTCCACACAGAAATGTCGACTTGCCTGGTAAGGACTTGAACCAGTGACATTCTTGCTGTGAGTCGATCTAGGAAAAGGGGGAGGAGTAGGGGTGGAAGGGGGGATTTTTCAAGGCAAAGATAACTGAGGTATGAAACTCTGTTTATTTATACTGACTTAGCAATGGTTTGATTGGTGCATCACTTGTTAGCTAATGCGGTTGACCAGACGTGGTCAGTCATAAGCACGTGATCCTCTTGAAATTAGTTTATAAATATACTTCACTATTAGGACCAATTATAACCAAATGTTTGTGTTAGTCCATATTTTACCCAGTTTGGCATTTTTTAGACTGTAAAATTGACTGATTTTTATTTAACTATATTTCAAATGTTATTCATTTCTATGATGTGAAGCTGAATTTTGTGATTTATGGGTCATTTCTGGTTATTTACACATTTGAATTAGTATTAAGAGACCTTTATTGAAGCTACTATATAAGACCATTTATTTGCAACAGAAACGTTTGTAATGTTAGAAACAGGGGCACCGCTAAGGGGGGAAAAGTTAGGACGATTCTAAGGGCCCATGCACTCTAGGGGCCCACAGAGATCGTCTTTAATTAATAAAAGTACTATAATGTAATATAAATTATGAATGTATCTCTAAATTACAAGTAAAACTATTTATTAGAAATAAAAATAAAAATACGGCTTATATCTGCCTCTCGTGTCTGTCACTGTCAAATTGCACCCCCCCTCCTTTCACTGTATGGTTCAGTCCATCAGTAGCGGAGAGTTGATGCTTTGTTGAGTGCGATCGTCAGGTAAACTGTCAAAGCAGCGATGACCTCGAGGTTAACATCAGATGCATCCCAAATCGCATGCTTATGCACTATTCTACGCCATTTTGTAGTAGAAATAGTGTAAGTATTGCGTTCACACTGAAAACTCTAACAATAATAAGTGCACTTTAATTACCCGGATGATGCACTCAGCATCATTTATGGATCTCGGCTTATTTATGGCTCTCATTGTAATATAATTTTGTGTCTTACTGATTTTTACGAGCTACACATTGGTGTTTTGTGTGTTTAAAAATGTAGAATATTCAGTGAATATTTGATTACTGTTCCTTTTTTGTACTACATTTACATTTGAACAATAACTCATCTGCTAGCAACAGTCATGGCCGTTCTCTTACTAAATACTGATAAGTAGTGGACAAAATCAATAATAAAATGCGTACGTCAGTATAACTACACTGCAGACCAAGAGGATAGCTAGCTTGGTAGTAGGGGGCCCATCCTCATATTTTTTCATGGGGCCCAAAAGGGATAGTTAAATACAGTTTCAAAAAAATATTGTTTAGTCATTCTCATGTGATTTTATGAGTAAAATTTTTTCTGTTGAACAAAAAGGGAGATATTTTGAAGAATGATGGAAACTAATAGCCATCGACATCCACGGTAGGAAAAAGAAAAGATACTATGATAATCAATTGATTGCATTCTTCAAAATGTCTTCCTTTTTATCTACCAACAGAAGATAACAAATACTAAAGGTTTGATATAAGTGAAGGATGAGTAAATGATGACAGAATTATCATTTTGTGGGTGAACTATCCCATTAATGAATTCATTTATGTACCTCATTGAGTGCCTGGCGATCAGACTTGGGCAGGTTCTTGGACTGGTTGTCTGCCTCTGCCCACTCCTTCATGATCTGAATACACAAAGAAAATCATGAAAGCCTTTTAAACACTGACATCTCATATGAGTACAACAAAAAATAAGCCCCGCCTCCCTCACCTCATTGATGCGTTTCATTCGTCGTTCCTCCAGGTCCATCTTGGCACGTAGAAAGTTGGCATGTTCGCTGTCGTCCCCCGGCATCTCGAAGTAAACATCCACACCATCTGTAGGGCGAGGAGTGGGCACTAATGACAGAGAAAGAGTTCATTAAACACCAATCAGTGACTGTTCAATCAATTATTCAATCAAAGAGGCAAAGAAGGATCACTAGAGCTTAGCGGTGTCAATACGAGCAGTGTGTTCACTTCAAACTGTCCCTCCAGGATTTGGCACAGAATTTAATGTAAAAACAAGCAATTGCGTAAAATGGCATTTAAATAATTTAAATGTGTTCAATTTAAATCAAATTAATTTAATGCCTAATTTAAATAAAATTAAGATTTAAATGTGACATCATTGCAATATGAAATTGTCAACATTTTGAGGATTTAGGGTGCTTCATAGAACAAATATGACATACTGTATGACATAGACATACTGTATAGAAATATGAGTAGACATTATACGTTTAGGAGGTAAACACTTAAAGATGCACTATGTAATAATCGCCACTAGAGGGAGCGTATTCACAACAAACAAAGGCGTAGTTTGTTAATGCCGGGAATGTGGCATCATAGAAGTTGTGGTCTTTATTGCATCCCACAGAACTTATGCAAACTCGTGCTTAGGGCCAGACGGAATCTGCTGACATTTTTTTTGCAATTTCTGTGCATAATTTTGTTAAAAATCTGTAGATTTATGCGTAATTATATTGGGAGTATCATAACTAAAACCTTAATATATGAAATAAAATGTAATACCTTTTTATCTTTTATTGAATGCTTACAACACAAATCCAATTAGATCCACTTTATTTGGTAAACAAAGCAAGTCTCTCATATAAAATATTTACTAAAATACAGAAAATATTACTCTACAAACTGTATTGTGAATAAATCAAATGAATATTTTCATATTAGTCAAAATTATTACTGAAATTAATAAAAAAAACTGAATAAATATAAATTTACACACATTTACACAAGTAAATAAACAGAATCAATGATGGGGTAAAAATCTGCGTTCACAGATTTCGTGTGGGCCTACCCATGGTTCTGTTTAATGATGCTCTGTTCAGTCTAAAAGTCACACAACAGATTAAAGAGTCTTTGATGTTTCCCTGTTTTCTAATAACCAAACCAGAAATGATTGTGTGATGTCATTAGCATGGAGACACAGCATGCCATTTGTTAAAACAGCTTATTTCTCTGGATTTGAACATTCTTTGAAACAATTTGGGATAATGTTAAGTCAGTAAAATATATATCATATAAATATATTACAGAGCGCAATTTTTATCATAAAGTAATACAAATTCTACAACAATAGTGTTTGTGTATATTTTCACTGCAAAAAAAACCAAAAAAACAGAAGCATGACCACTGAAGTCTTGGAAGACTATTTAAATCTTTTGTTTATGAGTGGGAATAAAGATCCCCTGAAAAAAAAAAATATATATTTAAAGGTTAATGTCAGTCTGTTAGTTATAAGGATATGAACCCAGCAGACACACAGCGTCATAAGACATTAAAATTAGGTTAGATTTAGGTCTCTAGCATCTAAGGACAAAGTTTTTTTACGTCCAATAATGACATGAAATAACGTTGATATTTTGTTGATTTTAGGTTTGTTGGAAAGTGATCAAAATCCAACGTCGATTATAAACCAATGTCATATTGAAGTCAAATACTGACATTTATTGGTCAGGTATAGCAACCAAAATCCAACATCTGATAGACGTCATGTTGGTAATGTCCACACAATGTGAAGCTGTACCATCATTAAACGTTGATATTTTGTTGTTTTTAGGTTGCATTGGAAAGTAACCAAAATGCAATGTCTGTCCGATGTTGGACATTGATGTTGGCCTGATGTTGGGTTCTGGAGTCAACCCCATTTTCATTTCCAGAAAAAAAAGGACATTTCTCGAGTTTGGGGTATAACCTCAATCCATACCTGTCAACATTTGGATGTGAAAATAAGGGATATGCTCACCATAATAAGGGATAGAAAAAATAAATAGTATACATTAGCAGGAAATAAATTAGCAAACAGTTAGTACAGTAGCTATTTTAAAGAAATAAAATCAAATGATCAAATCTCATTAACCTTTGCTTCACTATATAACTTGCACATTCTGATTAAAGAGCAACGAATGAATCTCATTTATAATGATTTTTCGTTTGATTACATTAAATAACAGGTGTCACTAGTAAAATGCATTATAATATTGTTATAATGAAAGCATTAGACTGCTCTCCTCACTTTATATGCTCATTTAGGACAAATTAGATGTGTTTGGAAAAAAAAAAAATACCAAAATCGACATATTTAGATGTCATATTTATTATGTCTGTTCAAACCCAGACTTTCACTTTGCTTCATATCACGTGTACAGAATCTGTTTGGAAAACAGCGTCTATTTATCACTAAGCGGGTCAGCTGACAGTCACACACTACTATATGACTGTTTTGAGGATTGCATAGGAGGGGCGACGGCACCTGTAATAAAAAGAAAAGGGAATCCCACCGTTTTTATATTTATTTCAAAGTGTTTCATGCCTAAATACACCCAAAGCACAGAAGGGATTTACATTTAAGAGCAAGGGGCGGCCCCTAGTGGTCTGGCGGTATGGGTTGTGTATAGAAAGAATCGGCTCTTTTATGTTTATTGCCACCCGTCAGAGAAAGACTGAAAATACTCGAGAAATACGGGAAAATGCCTTTACGGGATAGTGGTGGGATAGAACTGTAAAATACTGGAGAATCCTGGGAAAAACGGGAGGGTTGACAGGTATGCCTCAATCTGACGTCATGTTGATGTTCTGTGCCTGCTGGGTATTAGTTAGTATGCTCTAAAACAGTGACAAAATTCACATTTATAAACTATAAAATTGATGTAAACATCTAAAAGTTTGTCATTTGTTTGTCATTTTCGCCTAAATTGATCAACAATTTTTTCACGTCACCTCATCAAATCATACCCAATCAAATGTTTTCTAGTATCTGACATGTCCTGACCCTATCAAGACGCTTTTCAATTGCTTTTTATTTGATGAACTTAATCTGAACCACTCATTGGAAGAGCTGTGTTAAAATGACAAGCTATTGGCTGTTTTTAAAAAAAGGGGAGGAGCTACTCCATGTCCCACCCTTTAGTTGAGATTACGTCAATCATCAAAAAAAATTGCACATTTCAAAGCACTTTTCCTGTTGAACCTCAAGCGTTCCACTGAGTGTGTGTGAGATAATTGATGACCCCTGACATATTAAATATGACTCACTGTTGTCCATCCGTGTTTGAGGCTGGGTGGAGGCTTTGGCAGTCTGCAGGTTCTTGTCGTAGTAGAAGTTGTCCATGTAGTCTTGGCCCTGGAAATGAGAGTCGATGGGATACTCGTACTCCTCCTGGTATTTGACCGTGGTGGCAGTTTCCTCTTCCTCAGCTTCCTCGACCTCGGGTGCTGCTTCATTATTGCCTTCCTCTTCCTCCTCTTCTTCCTCCTCTGCTTCTTCCTCCACCACCTCATCCTCTTCCTCCTCCATGTCGTCTTCCTCGATGTCCGTCTCAGGAGAAGGGCTGGGTGTCGGCGGTGTTGTTTTCACACTGAGGAAATCAGAAAGTTTTAACTTCATTGGATTTTGTCAAGACAAGATGAGACCAGTGTGGTCATCAAACATCAATTGACACTTCTAGCTGATTCAAGTGTAGTCTAGAATTAATGACCCCTATTAAGCAATTAATTTATTTTCTTTTCGGCTTAGTCCCTTTATTAATCTGAGGTCGCCACAGCGGAATTAACCGCTAACTTATCCAGCATATGTTTTACACATTGGATGCCCTTCCAGCTGCAACCCATCTCTGGGAAACATCCATACACACTCATTCACACACATAGACTACGGACAATTTAGTCTACCCAATTCACCTATATCACATGTCTTTGGACTGTGGGGGAAACCGGAGCACCCGGAGGAAACCCACACGATCATGGGGAGAACATGCAAACTCCACACAGAAATGCCAACTGACCCAGCCGAGGCTCAAACCAGCGACCTTCTTGCTGTAAGGTGATCTTGCTTACCACTACGCCACCATGGCGCCCTTTATGAAGCGATTCTTTTTAGTAAATCAGACATGTACAGGGAACCCAATTGAGTGATTCTCAAAATGATTTAACTCTTTTGAAGCGATTCACTTTTTAAGAGACACAAACATTTAGATCACAATCAGTGTAGTCTGATTTTCAAACAAATGTCTTTTCATTGAATAAAACACAACACAAGTTTAGTCAGATTCTCAATTAAATTGTTAAATTTGAATCAGTCCTTTTTAATAAATCACAAGTAAAGTATAATTCCATAATATGATTCTAAAACCACCATTAGGTGATAGAAAGTCTTCTGTGAAGTTTCACAAACTAATTTTGAGAGGAGCATGTGATATGATTGACCGCAGCTGGTGTCTCATCTACAAATCATTAGTCAGCCAATCAAATTAATCCAAACTCACTATAAGTAACCCAGTTAAAAGGACTCACTTTGTTTTCCAAAGAAACCCCTCATCCACCCCTTCTCCCCCTTTCTGCTTTTACCACGGGGAGCCCTCGAGAACTACCTGATCTTGTACTCCCCTTACAGTACATCCTTACTTGCTCATTTGACCAGACGGGAGCCCTGGGCTTAATTATCCCCAAGCTCAGGGTTCTCTCCTAGGACAGCATGCCAAACCTGCTAACATTTGTCAAACAATATTTAAGTGCAAACTCTTGAACTAGTGATTCACAAAAGCATTAATTTAAACCAGAGATGCCCGAAGTAGGGCCAGTGGGCCAAAGTTGGCCCATTGTAACCTTTGATTTGGCCCACCAACCCATTTGAGAGGAGAGTGAGTATGATGGAGAGGGTTGGGGCGAATAACTTTAACACAGAGATCGTAATTTCTTATTTGACGTAACCTATTTTGTTTATTGCTGAGCTACAAAAAAGCAAACTGAAATGTTTAAATTAAATGCTGTAAATGAAACTGACTTTTTAAAATGTTAATACTGTCCCTCAATGGATAGAAGACTTTGCAGATGACATGGGCAAGCAAATCAAGGCAAAAACTAGTGTAATTTTGTTATATATTAGATCAGTGGTTCTCAAACTTTTTTCACCAGGTACCACATCGGAAAAAAATTGTCTCTCCAAGTACCACCATATGACCGTTAATGAAATACAGTAGCGTAGTAGGCCTAATTAAGCAGCGACAGCACTGCACAGTTCAAAAACGAGGCAGATAGTTTAAAAATACATATTTACATATTAAAAATATGTATTATTGTCAGCCACTTTAAACATTATAAATAGTTTGAACATTAACTGTGCTTGCAGACAAAAAAAAATTACAGTTTAAATAAAATGTGCTTTTAGAAGTTAGTTTAAAAAGGCACTGTTCTTAAAGTAAAAAAAGAAAACTGCTGCAGGAGCCTATTCATCTAAACCTAGAAATGTTGCTTGGACCAGATGAATAATGGCTGTTACATAAATATATATACACATTTTTAATACATTTTGAGATATATATTGTATGTACAGATGACATATTTGTATGTCTTTGATATCTAAACATTAACTTGTATTTTGATATGATTTGGAATTACATATTTAAATTAGAAATTAGATCTGCTTACTGCTCGTCATTTACAGTAGGCCTGTGTGTGTCAGAAAAGCGAGTGATTAAATGCATATATACAGTGCTTGACCAATTCATACGTGCAGTATTTCCGTGATTTGGTGCGAATGAGATCACGAGATTCGCGTTAACCGCACACTGACCACTGTTTTCATGCAGACTCGGGTACAGTTCGCAGTCCCTCCGTCTGTGCACGCGAAGAGTAACTTTAATTATATTCTACCTTTAAGCTTCAAGCATGGAAAAGTTACTTGAGTCTGTTCTGTGTCTCGCACGATTTGAATCACATCCAAATTAATTTGCTTAAATCTGAGGTAACAAACTAAACCGAAAGCCACGCTGCTTTACAAACAAATAACATTATATATCGAAAGCACGCATTATTATACACAAACTACGAGCACTCATTTAAACACGTTCGTAATAATTATTTTACCAATGATGCAGCATGGGGAACTTCCTGAATTTTGCAGGACTAGTCTCAGAAGGGCTTCTGCACCGCACCGCACACACTGGAAGCGCCGCGCGCCTCGTCCTCATCCTCAGCGCCAAACAGATTTTTTAACAACTGATGACGCGATGCACTAAAGTAAACATTTTGGCACAACGATGTAATCATACGCTTCAGGAAACAGCCAATGCTATCTGATGTGCGTGTTATCGGACGCGTCAAAGGGTTAAAAAAAAAGTGTTCATTTTAATATTTTATTATTCAGCGACTCTTCCGCGTACCACTAGAGGAAAGCCTGCGTACCACAAGTGGTACGCGTACCACAGTTTGAGAACCACTGTATTAGATTGTTTTGTTTTTACTGTAATAAGATCATTGTAGAATGTAATAAAATACTGTTTTAGTTAAAATAAAGAAATATTTTAGTCATTTTTAAACATTATTAAATAAATTGGGCGGCGACACGGTGGCTCAGTGCTTAGCACTGTCACCTCACAGCAAGAAGGTCGCTGGTTCGAGTCCCGGCTGGGTCAGTTGGCATATATGTGTGGAGTTTGCATGTTCTCCCTATGTTCGCGTGGGTTTCCTCTGGGTGCTCCAGTTTCCCCCACAGTCTAAAGATATGCGCTATTGGTGAATTGAATAAGCTAAATTGGCTGTAGTGTATAAATGTGGATGAGTGTGTATGGTTGTTTCCCAGTACTGGGTTGCAGCTGGAAGTGCATCCGATGTGTAAAACATGTGCTGGATAAGTTGGCGGTCCATTCTGCTGTTTTAACCCCTGATGAATAAAGTGACTAAGCCGAACGAAAATGAATGAATGAATAAATAAATTAGTAAATTACTCAGGGTACATTACCCCACCTATATTTAACTTCGGCCCACTAGCCTCAGTCAAGTTTGGTTTTGACCCCTCATTAGAAAGAGTTTGGGCACCCCTGATTTAAGCAATTCATTCAAAATGGCTGATTGATTTATCAGTGAAAATGTAGAGTGATTAATTCAAGTCAATTGACCTGAATTCTATTTTATTTTGGCTTCATGAGTATGATTTTTCTGCACTCTTTCCACCACTGACTACAATACAAAACCGTCGCAATTACCTGGTGACAGTTTTGTCTCCAGCCATAGACACGAGTGGTGTTGTTTCTCCCTGCGCAGCATCTGCAGTGTCCATTTCTCCACGTCCACTCGATCCTGTCCTGCCGGGACAGCAGACGTACTCCACACCGCGAAAACGGTCACCGCAAGGCAACAGCATCCCGTAACTGTGCAGCTCCAGACTGTCAGCGGTGCAGGCCTGAAGAGCAGAGCGGCAGCGCTTTTAAAAACTGCTATTATTTCTGCTTTTTATCTTCCTGTAATTGCGCATTCATGCAGGGTTGGAATGACCTACAAAAACTCAACAAATGGGAAACCCTGAGTACCAGGAGAGGCTGGCGAAAGTGCAGGGAGGAAATGAGAATCAGGAGATCATAGATCACAGCGGGGCATTGCAATTTCACAGGCCTCACACTAACCATTAAAGATGCAAAGCTATTAAAGCTGAATTCCAGTGCTAATGCTTTTTTCAGGTGGCAATTTTCTGAGCTTTTATGATTTACCTCTTTGGCGATGTTGTGCCAGTACACGTAGCTCTCGCACGAGTCCATCTGCTCCTGGTGTAAGAAACGGCAACGGTCTGGAACCAAAAGAGCCTCGCTGACATATTCACCTACTGAGAGACACAAAAACAATTACAGACAGATACATTAAGATTGTTTCTAAAGGTTGCATGTTACCTTCAAATATCAAGGGGTCAGTACCAGTTAATTAATCTGTATGTCTGATAAATCTGCTCAAACTCCAGCTTTATTCCAGAGTGCACTAAAAACATATTTTTTCTGTTGCTTTTGAAAACGTCTTGTTAATTTGTCTCCTTTACGTTTTCTTTTCTGCTGTTTTGCTTTTTCTGTGCAGTCCTTTATAAGGTATACAGAAGTTGCTTTATAAATAAATTGAGTAATTTCAAGAGTTCACACTTAGCTGATGATTGATTATAAAGCTTGTTTGGCATGCTGTGCCAGGAGAGAGCCTTGAGCTCATAAGATCCTTGAGCCCGGGGCTCCCTCCCGTTTGCAAGGCGAGAGGAGAGTTTGAGCTCAGGTAGATCTCGAGAACTCCCCTGCGGGTAGCTAAGGAACGGATAGTGATTGCTTCGAAAAGATAACTACTTACTAGGAGCATGTCTATTGTGCCGATTTGGATTTGTCAATTAACTTAAGTTGCATGTTTTTAGGTGGTGGGAGGAAACCGGGGAACCCGGGGGAAACCCACGTGAGCACGGGGAGAACGTGTAAACTCTGCACAGAAACGTCAGCTGGCTTGGTAAGGACTAGAACCAGTGACATTCTTGCTGTGAGGCAACAGTGCTAACCACTGGGCCACAGTGCCACCCATCTAGGAAAGGAGGAGGAGTAGGGTTGGAAGGGGGGATTCTTCAAAATGAAGATGGCTGTGTTATGGGACTTAGGCTATTTATAGTAGCTTAGGAATCATCTGATTGGTGAATCATAAATTGAATAATGCGGGACCAGCTGCAAGCAATCATCTGCACGTGATCCTCTCGAAATTAGTTTATAAATAAACTTCATTTAGGAAATAAATTCACTCTCTTTTTATTTTGTAGGAAGTCGTTCAATTGCCCGTGTTCGAATAGTTTCCTCCAGGTTCTCCAGTTTCCCCCACAGTCCAAAGACATGCGGTACAGTTGAATTGGGTAAGCTAAATCGTTTGTAGTGTATGTGTGTGAATGAGTGTGTATGAGCATTTCTCAGTACTGGGTTGCGGTTGGAAGGTCATCCGCTGTGTTAAAAACAAATGCCAGAATGGTTGGCAGTTCATTCCAATGTGGCTACTTGTTGGTTTTTTTATCTTTGCCATGATGACAGTAAATAATATTTTTCTAGATATTTGTCAAGTAAAATGGCTTTTAAAAAAATAAAAACGGCTTTTATTCTAGCCGAAATAAAACAAATAAGACTTTCTCCAGTAGAAAAAATATTATCAGACATACTGTGAAAATTTCCTTGATCTGTTAAACATCATTTGGAAAATATTTAAAAAAGAAAAAATCAAAGGGGGGCCTAATAATTCTGACTTCAACTGTATATATATATATATATATATATATATATAAATGTGCAGTATGAAGTTTCGAAGTTTTTGAAGTATTATAGGTTTATTAAAATGAACTGCTGAGCTTAGGGTGTCAGTTTGTCATTTCCAATGTAGACGTGTGTCTTGCAACGCAAATAGTGAGTGACGTGCACGTGACACGCTCGCATTTTCCAGATTCACCTGCACTGTAAAAAAAGTCCTGGTTACCTTAAATTTTTAAGCTGAATCAAATTAACCTTATGAGTCCATTGAACTTATATTATGTTAACCTGACTTAAAACAGCGTATCTAACTTACAAAATTAAGTTAGAACATAATTAACTTAGTTTACAATGAATTAAAAACCTATGTTGTGTATCATGACTAATTAATCATATGATTTTTTACAGTGTAGTTAATGCAGCTTGTGCACCGTGATGCATAATTTGTAATATTGCAAAATGTATTTAAATAATGATGGTTGGTTCCTTTACTTGAAAGCTCAGATTTGACTATCATAATTTGTTTTGTCGACAGAGTTTGTGGTTTACTGCATCATTATTATTGACATCTTACAGATATTGATACCTCAAAGTTTGCTTTGGTTGTTCAGCGTCTACACTTTACAATTGCACACACTTTCTAACATATTATTTTTCAGGTGTCTCTTTAACACTTATGTTTATTTTATTATAAAGAAATGAGATATTTTTGTTTAAAGGTTTTTGTTTTTGGTACGATTAAATACATTTGACTTTGTAAGATTGGTAAATTAAAATAAAGTGGTTGAAAAATCCTAATATTCCTTAATGAATTGTTAAAAATTATTCAATAATTATCAATACCAAATGATATGACACATGATATCGTGATAATTTTTTGCTATATCGCCCAGCCCAAATATATATACATATTTTTATGGAATATATTAAGCATGCAAGCATACAATACACATCATTCGCATCCACAATTGTGCACAAAATAACACAAAACTGCTCTTTAAGAATCTTAAAAAGATCTTGTGACACTGAAGGTTGTAGTAATGATGCAGAAAATTAAGTGTTTAATTTTAAAATGTATTCAAATAGAAAACTTGTTTAACCTGTAATAATTTTTTCACATTATACCTCTATATTTCTCAAATCAGTATAGTAGTTTAATTATAACATTATTTTGAATATATAAATAAATTCAAAAGAATGAGAAATGAGGTAGACAATACTGGAGTGTAAAATAAGTGGCGTTTGCATTTTTGCAAATGCCCACGTGAGCTGATGTGGCATCTATGAGAAGGGTGAGCTCAAAATATGTGCAGTATGTGTGCAAAAACCAAGGACAAAAAAAGCCCCTCAGAGCCAAACAGCTGCACAAGCATTACATATTCATCAACATTAGTACTGAGCCAACAGATTTATGCTTCACTTATTTATTTTTGGTTGTGATATAAGACTCGTTCGTAAGGCATAGCAGAATACGGTGTACTACGAAAACTGCCCTGTTATATTACAGAAACATCATGTTCATCCTCACAGTTTGTTCTTAAAGGAATAGTTCAGCAAATAAACTGAACTCTACCCCTTCCGCTACGTGAGCAAAGCAGCAGTCGTTGAGTGCGGGAAGTGTCCATCAGTCCACCCTTCATTTTACCGGTTGAATAAGTGCATCATCTGGGTAATTAAAGTGCACTTATTATTGCACTTCTTATTTTTTAACAGTTTTTAAAGTGAACACACTACTTACACTATTTATACTACAAAATGGCGTAGAATAGTGCACAAGTATGCGATTTGGGATGCACATATAGGCTGTCTGTAGAATCCATCTTGGTGTTTTTTTCACAGGCATACTGAACCACTTTTTACATTTTTTCTTGGCCCAATATGTACCTGCTATGTGTTTAGAAAGAATGCTGATATGTTGATTGAAACAAATTAGTAGTTTCACAATATTTCACAATATTGAGTGCATATATTTGTAAATATGGCCACAAACGTCACCGCGCGTCACTGATATTTACAGTATATATCATTCATTCATTCATTTTCTTTTCTGCTTAGTCCCTTTATTAATCTGGGGTCGCCACAGCGGAATGAACCGCCAACTTATCCAGCATTTGTTTTACGCAGCGAATGCCCTTCCAGCTGCAACCCATCTCTGGGAAACATCCATACATTCTCATTCACACACATACACTACGGACAATTTAGCTTACCCATTTTACCTGTACTGCATATCTTTGGACTGTGGAGGAAACCGGAGCACCCGGAGGAACCCCACGCGAACACAGGGAGAACATGCAAACTCCACACAGAAATGCCAACTGACCCAGCCGAGGCTCGAAGCAGTGACCTTCTTGCTGTGAGGCGACAGTACTACCTACTGCGCCACTGTGTCGCCATCCAAACTAAAAGAAATGGATGCCCCATAAATCTCTCCCACAAGATCGTGTGTTTTAATACATTTTATAAAAATTCTAGTGGTCAAAATAACAATGTCTTTATTTGTTTGGATTAAACATGCAGGTTATTCATAACCAAATATTGATTTCTTAACTCATCACACTGGTTTTGTGCTGTCTAAACATGAATATAAACACATCTGAAAAGCTATTGTAATTTTATGCAAATAAAGTGCTCTAGAACAGTGGTTCTCAACTGGTTTAGCCATGGGACCCACATTTTTACATGGTCATCAAGCCGCGACCCAAATATTTAGGAACTATAATATAATTTTAGGAATTATAATTAATTTGTGTTTATTTGTTAACATATTTAAGTAGTGACAGATAAATCAGCAAGACTTACAAATAAACAATATTTTTTGCTGTCATTTGACAAAATGTATCAAATTATAGAAATATTACAAAGTAAAAAACGACAAATACTGTAAACAGCGGTTAGGGTAAGGAAAGGTTCAGGTGAACTAAACTGAACTGTTGTCGCTCGCACATTTCAAAATAAAAGTCCGGTATAAGCATAATAAGTTAAAAATTAATGTTTTTTTTTTTTTTTTTTTACCACACACCTCGCGACCCACTAAAAACGTTCCCGCGACCCACTTTTGGTTCACGACCAGCCAGTTGAGAAACACTGCTCTAGAATACAGGTTCGTTCTGACAGTAGTTTGAAGAACATAACAAACCAGAAAACTATAAACTGTAAACAATATAATTTCTGTAAATAACATAATTTCTGGAAGTTTGGCTGGCATAAAATATATGTATAAATAAAATGTATTTATTTATTATTTTACATGTAAAATCTGCTAAGATCATTATCCCCATTAAGATTTTTCCCGACTGACCACTGAAAACAACACTGTTGTCCAATGATTTTCCTAATTAGCCTAACATGGTTTAACCTAATTATCCCAGTGAAGCCTTTAAGGTCTACTTTTAGCTGAATAATAGTCTCTTGCAAAATAACCAGTTTAATATTTTGTGCTGTCATCATGGCAAAAACAAAATAAATGAGTAATTACAAATTACTATGTTTAAAAATGAGTTGGGAAAATCTTCTCTCCCTTAAAGCACTCTGAAAATGTTTGAAAACAGAATTCAATATTGAACACCTCTGAGCTCTGTTATTGCTAAAAACATCAACTTGTGGAGAAAATGAAGGGAGTTTTTAACCTCCAGAACCAGAGTGTTTTGTTCAGGCTGTGCTTGTGACTCACCCAGACATCGGTAGGGCACGACGATGAAGGTGCGGGTCTGACAGTGACCCCAGCCCTTCCTACACCAGCCCTGGATGGTCGACGGTGATGAAGCCTCTTCCACATGAGAGATCTGCAGTCCTGGATACATCTGACACCACACACATACACACATGCATAAGGGATGAGCAGGGGACAGGAGCACAACAACAGGAATCAACTATTCATCATGCAGAAGACAGAAGAAAATACTAAGAACAAGAAGGGAGTGAGGAGGAAAGGATGGAAAGAAGTAAATACTGTAGCACTCTAGCAAAAAATCCATAGAAGCCGATTGAAGACGACTGATCACTGCTTAGTGAAAGAATCCTCATTTCTGGATATGTTGATTCTGAATATTTACACTGTTTAAAAAATTTGATTATTTAAATGATTCAAATCAGTGACTCAGTAGTTAGCACTGTCGCCTCACAGCAAGAAGGTCGCTGGTTTGAGTCCCAGCAGGGCCAGTTAACATTTCTGTGTGGAGTTTGCATGTTCTCTCCATGTTCATATGGGTTTCTTCCGGGTGCTCTGGTTTTCCCTAGTATGCGCTATATGTGACTTGGATGAACTAAATTGGCCATAGTGTATGAGTGTGAGTGTGAATGTGAGAGTGTATGTGTGTTTCTCAGTTCTGGGTTGCGGCTGGAAAGGCATCCGCTGTGTAAAACATATGCTAGAATAGTTGCCAGTTCATTCAGATTTGATTGTACAGTTATTTGTCTAATTAACCTACTGTAGTTGAGCCTTTAAATTGCACTTTAAGCGGTATATATTTTGCAAAATAGACAAAATAAATGAGAAATTTGTTATTAAAACTGTTATGCTTAAAACATGTTGAATTTTTTTTTTGTAAATATATATATATTTTTTTGGTGTTTTGTTTTTTCAGCTTAAAATGTATATATATTAACAATTTTGCATCTTTTTGTTCAATTGTATGTACTTTGATTCAATTTAATGTTTTTTTAAAATAGTATTTTATATTATATTTATATACAAAATGTTAAAACTTATACGGTCAATATTGTTAACCCCCTTAGGAAATATATAGATATGTAGATTTGATTGTAGAGTAACTTGTCTAATTAACATACTGTAGTTGAGCCTTTAAATTGCACTTTAAGCTGTATATATATTTTGCAATATAGACAAAATAAATGAGAAATTTGTTATTAAAACTGTTATGCTTAAAAATGTGTTTAAAAACTTGTTTTTTTGTATATATATTTATTTGTTTTGTTGTTGTTTTTTTGCTTAAAATGTATATATTAGCTTTTTATTCAATTTCATGTTCTTTTATTCAATTAAATGTTTTTTTAACAGTATTTCCTGTTATATTTTTATACAAAACGTTAAAACTGCGAAGGTCAATACTATTAGCCCTCTTAAGAAACAAACAAATTAGATTTGATTGTGCAGTGATTATCTAATTAACCTATGAGCCTTAAAATTGCATTATAACCAAAATATCTTCCAAAACAGACTAAATAAATGAGAAACTATTTATTAAAACTCAATTTTAAGCTTAAGAACTTGTTGGAAAAAATGTTAGATTTGAAATAATTATGCCTTCAATGATATATTTAGCTGATTGACGCTTTTAAGCTGCAATCCCAAGTTTAAACCCCAAGAGGGAGCCATCTAGTCAGTAATGCCGGCTAGACTGCAGCACTATAAACTAATAAAAGAGTCCAAATATTAGTTTAGGTCCAGCAGGGGGCGCTCTAAAACTCATTGCGCATTACTCCTGTATTTCCAAAGCAATCACGCCTCACCTTCAAAACATGTTTGCAGGGGCCCTGAGTCATACTGAGTCATCTGTACATTATTAGGATTTATTTACGGTTCAATAATGAAGTCATAAATAAAGCAAATCAAATAAATCACAGACGAGAGGGAGAATAGGATGAGAGGGAACGATGGATAGAAATGCATACGTATATTCAGGAATATACACCAGCATATTGCCACAAGAGGTTTGTTGATTCACTATATATAGTTTGTACATATATAGACTGGATTTGACAAGACAAGGTCACACAGATATACAACATTAATAACTACATTAAGAAATGAGCAGTAAGATTTTATATACTATTATGTTATATTCCAAAATTCATAGTGTTCTTTGGAAAAATATATATAAAATATTAATAATTTTTTTAAAATTCTGTATATATGAGTGAGATAGATAGATAGATAGATAGATAGATAGATAGATAGATAGATAGATAGATAGATAGATAGATAGTGGATAGATAGATAGATGATGGATGGATGGATGGATGGATGGATGGATGGATGGATGGATGGATGGATAGATGGATAGATAGATGGATAGACAGACGGATAGATAGATAGATAGATAGATAGATAGATAGATAGATAGATAGAT
>CAIGQQ010004837.1:9236664-9288646 GCA_903798035.1 Danio albolineatus
ACATTAAATTATATTAAATTTAAAATATTAAATTATTAAATATTATAAATTTAATATAATTTAATGTAATGCTTTAATTAAGTTTATTTACATAAGCAGAATTTTACAAGCCTGATTTTAGTCATTTTCATTTTTACTTCATTTTCATGTTTTTATGTGAAAAACACAAGAAAATGACCAAAAACATGATTTATGGAAATTACTACTTTGTCATTAGTATTTTCTTCTAATCTTCGAGTATTTATGAATTTAACATGCATCTCCATTTCTGAAGAATTCTAAATGCAGTAGATTTTATAGTTATTGTTTACATTGAGAGCATCACAGTGGCGACCAAAAAGGTTGCTGGTTCAAGCCTCGGCTGGGTCAGTTGGCATTTCTGTCTGGAGTTTGCTTGTCCTCCCCATATTCGCGTGGGTTTCCTTCGGGTGCTCTGGTTTCCCAAACAAGTCCAAAGACATGTGGTACAGGTGAATTGGGTAGGCTAAATTGTCCGTAGTGTATGTGCGTGAATGAGAGTGTATGGGTGTCTCCCAGTGATAGTTTGCGGCTGGAAGGGCATCCGCTGCATAAAACATATGTGGTTCATTCCACTGGTGACCCCAGATTAATAAAGGTACTAAGCTGAAAAAAAAAAATTAATGGATGAATGTTTATATTTACATTTCTATATATAGCTTCATTCATTTTCCTTCGGCTTGGTTTTCATATCAGAGGTCGCCACAGCGGAAGGAACCGCCAACTATTCCAGCTATTTTTTTTTTGATGCAGCAGATGCCCTTCCAGCCACAACCCAGTACTGGGAAACACCCATACACACTCACATTCACACACACTCTCATGCACTAAAGCCAATTTTGTTTACTCAATTTACCTATAGCGCATTGACTGTTGGGGAAAAACCGGAGCTCCCAGAGGAAACCAATGCGAACATGGGGAAGACATACAAATGAACCAGCCACCTTCTTGTTGTGAGGTGACAGTGCTAACCACTGAGCCACCTTGCCACTGTTTAAATTGATTTTTGACAGAATATCCTCATATTCTTGCATATTTATTTGCTTTCAAGTGACAACATGCCAGTTCTAAACAGATAAATGCAAAAATTTAATAATTGTAAAACAAAAAATCAGAAATGTGAAGCAAAAGATATATATTTTTTCTAATTCAGACTTGCAGACTCTTCTTTTTATGTGGATTTTGTGTGTATAATATAAATTATAGTTGAAAAAAACCTCAGCAAGACTTTGTAGTTTTTCCATCTGAAGCATTCACACACAGTTGAAGAAGAATCTAAGCTACCTACTGTATATAAGAACCAGCTTCATCACAGACCCAGTCATTTTGATCAGCTTGTGATTGAAAGTGAACTGTAATGACTAATAGCGCACGGCACACACTCAGTATCGTGACTTTAACAGCAGCCTCGTGTGCGTCAGTCCTGAGAGAGCCTGTAGGAGGAGGACGAACCACTTCTTACTGGGTGGGTGGAAAGACGCAATCAAAGCAAAAAAAGCTGCATCTTTCACAAGTCTGTCGCAGCTTCCCCCCAAGCCCCTTCCCCCTTTTTACACTCCAAAGCTTGCACATTTCAACGGCTTCCCTAGTGAGGGCTCCAATCTGGCAACTCTGGCAAAGCCTGGCAACCCAGCGCACTTTAATCTTCAACAAGAGAACGAATGACAGACACGCAGCACTCAATTACAGCAGCGATGCCCACAGGGAAGAAGACGGAATAAATAAAAACTGAGAGAAAGACGAAATGTGAATGCGATCAAAGGAAAAGCCTGCCTCTGCTGGCCAATGCCGAAACGTTTGAAGTCCTAATTAAAATTTATGAGGAAATAAATATATAAATCGGAGCAGTAAATATACAATAAATATACAAAGACCCGCAGGGTAGAGAGAGAGAGAGAGAGAGAAACAGAGCTGCAGAATAGGAGGCAAATGGTATTAAGAGACTGTTGGATTAAAAATGATGAAAAAAATATATCTCTCTCATCAGCTTGAAGGCTTGATGAATGGGTTTGTGCTGGTGCTGCAGTGTTTGCAGTCACACCGGCAGGAACGTGGTGTTGTGACCTTCGCTTAGTCATTGCTGAAATTCAACCGTCCATTAGTCATGAAAAACCGTCCTCCAGTGAACATCTGCTCCAAACAAAACTCACGCTACTGATACTGTACACTGAAAAAAACATGCTTTCTAGATTGCTCTCAGGTTTTCAGCTTAGATCATGATAGATAAATATCACAGTGAAAGCTTTTTTTTAAATTGATCAATATGTGTATGATATAGGAAGCATTCAAATTATTACAATTAATAATGTATCCAACTAAAACTAAATTTTAGGCCTTAAAAAGTCTTAAATTCACAGAAATATTGTCTTGTATGTCTTGAATCATTTATAAACATGTCTTGATTTTCCTTTATTTATCAAAAGCTACCCAATCGATTCAACACATATCCAATCACCAACAATAGCCTACATCTCAATAAAAGCTAAACTCTATTTATGATTAAAACTATATTCAAGAGTTCACACTTAGCTGATGATTGATAATAAAGCTAGTTTGGCATGCTGTCCCGGGAGAGAGCCCTGAGCTCATAAGATCCTTGAGCCTGGGGCTTCCTCCCGTTTGCAGGGCGAGAGGGGAGTTTGAGCTCAGGTAGATCTCGAGAACTCCCCACCCTTCTGCTGCTTATAAATTGCTATGAGGGTATGCTGCTGGTTGGAATTTGGGTATGGTGCTGATTTGTTAATGTCAATTTACTTATGTCTCATGTTTTGGACTGTGAGAGGAAACCGGAGGGCCCGAGCACGGGGAGAATATGAACTCCGCACAGAAATGTCAAATGGCTGGTCTGGTTAGAGACCCGAACCAGAGGCATTCTTGCTGTGAGGCAACAGTGCTAGCCACGGGGCTGCCGTGCTGCCCTATAGAGGAAAAGGGAGGAGAGGGGGTGGAAGGGGGGATTTTTCAAGATGAAGATGACTAATGTAAGATGCTTTGGTTATTTATACTAAGTTGGGAATCATCTGATTGGTGGATTGTGCATTAGCTTGACTCTGGGCCAGCCGTGTCAATCATAAGCACGTGATCCTCTCGAAATTAGTTTATAACAAAACTTCACCAAGTTTGTTGTGCATAGCTTCGAGATGCAAGAATCAATAATAACATGACATAACTGAAGGTGTAACTCAAGTTGGTATTTGATGTTTTTAAGACCTCTGATGTGTTAAACCGGGATAAACCAGTACATGGTAGTGTACCGGACCAGCGTAGAAATTATCCAAGGATCGACCCCTGTGGCACACCTTGTTTTTAAATAAATTGATGTCTTCACTTCCATGAGTTTGGAGATGCAAGAATCATTAATAACATATCATAACTGAAAGTATAAGTATTTATTTGTAAGACTCAAGTTGGTATTTGATGTTTTTAAGACCTCTGATGTGTTAAACCGGGATAAACCAGTACATAGTAGTGTACCGAACCAGCATAGAAATGATCCAAGGATCGACCCCTGTGGCACACCTTGTTTTTAAATAAACTGATGTCTTCACTTCCATAAGTTTGGAGAAGCAAGAATCAATAATAACATATCATAACTGAAGTTATAAGGATTTATTAGTGAGACTCAAGTTGTTATAATGTTTTTAAGACGATGATGTGTTTTAAACCGGGATAAACCGGTACATGGTACCATACAGGACCAGCACCTCCTCTATCTCCTGGAACTCTGCTCGGATAATGGATGATTTTTTTTTTTAACTGGAGGAAGGTCAAAGCCACATGGGAGACTTCCGGACATTTGAGAAGATAACCTGGCTGAACGCTCTCCAGCTCTTAGTTTCCATCTACACACATGACGCAAACACACACTCAGAAACACACACGGCCCAGATCAATATCCAGAGCTGCTGTACAAGCCTGCTGCTCAAATCAATATCAGTGCATCAGGAGCTAAAACACACACACAAACACACACAGTGGAGGAGGCTTCATGTCTTTTGAAGCTCGTTCACACCAAGAATGATAACGATATATTTAAATATGACGATAACAATATTTGCATTATAACAATGTTTATTTAAAGCCTGTGCACTGCAGTTTCAAAGTAAATCTAAATATATCTATAATTGGCTGATGCTTTTGATTTTGTAAGTGAAAGCAAGAAAAAAACAGATCATATTGTGTTTTATGAGGTCTTTCAAATGTTAAAGGAGTTGGGAAAATGCAGTTAGAATGATAAAAATATTGGGTTTTAGTTTTTGCAACTGTTGTTGTATTTACGCCTTTGTAACAGCAGATGTCCTCAGTGCGCTTCATTCTCAGAGCGTCAAACCAGTCAATCCAGCTCACGCGAACTATTTAGCAAATTTAGCCATCGCAGTCAGTGGAATAAAAACGGCATAAACTGTTGTTCCCCCTGCAACTTCAAAGGAGGAAACACAAATGTCGAAACTAGCACCGGACACCTGAGGTACGTTTGTGTTTAATGCTACAATTTGCTAGCATGGCTGTGCATAGCTTACATGTACTTATCATTCAATTTGGAGGTATAGGCCTAACCCAATGTTTTCGGGTATATATATTACATTTAAAATACAAAGCTGCTGAATACTTGATTCTAATGGACTGATGAGCATCCTAAAGTGTGGAATTGTTTTCAGATAAACACAGCAAAGGTAGTTCCAGACAGGTCTTGATTACAAAACAGATATGACTAATTTACATAAAAATACAACATATAAACAATGTCTTTAGGTGTGGTCGACGTAGTAATAGCAAAATAGTTGATAATAATAATAATAATAATAATAATAATAATGCACACCAAATGTGAATAATTCAACGACCTGTGGTAAGTTATTTCTTTAGTAAAGCATCTTTAAAAGAAGGGTATAGCGTTAAACAGTAAACTTCTTAATGTCATCTGCCCATTCTGACTGGCTTTTAGTGTTTGTCATTAGCTGGGTTTTCATCTTGACATGAAGGAAATCTTTTCATAATTTGCGAAAAAAAAATCCCAATGGGTTATATATGCACACAGACTTTCAATTTATTTTACTCTAGTATTTTCAATAGAGTTTCTGCCCTTGCCTGCTGATCCTGACGGCGCTAGCGGTTACACTGGCTTTCATTTCGTTTTATGCTAAAGTCTGTTTAACTAATTGTATTTTAAATGCATAACAACATCAATGTTGTAAAAGGAACCTTATGAAATTGAAAATAGTAACATTAAGCTTTCAGCGGAAGTTTATCACTGGCTGAAAAACACTAGCTGTGCATATACCCCATTGCGAATAAGGTGTATTTCCATGAAGTTGCTAGAGTGGCTCACTGTAGTATTGGTTACTTAGTAACCAACAGTAAACAATACAAGCGTAATGGAGACAGCAGATTAGTTATGAATTCAAAATTTGGTACTCTTATCTCATGCAATGCTTTAAAATGTGCATTAACACGGGCTGATAGAAACCCAGCTATTGTTTGTCAGCTGAAAAAATAATTCTGAAAGAAATTCTAAAGATATTGTTTCTCTACATCACTATCATTACAGCTGTAGTCTAAACTCTGTTATTATTTTACGTTCAGAATGATTTTTAAAATGATACCTTTATTGTTATATTTCTAGATATCATCTTTGCGAACAGCCCCTTTAGGCCAGATCATTCTGGGAAGAGCAGACACGCATGACTCCATGATGAGCATCATGCGATTAATTCTGGCTGTCTGCTATAACCTGAGCCGAGTTAATATAATGGTTGACGGCCTCCATCCAAAGCAAAAAAAAGCAGTAAGCAGTGACTCTCCATTTCTCTCAGATAAAAGAACTGCCTGTAAGTGTATTGTATTGGGCATGGCAGAGATGAACGCATGCTCTCATTCACTACAAGGTATTTAAGACGCAGCCTTTTATCTTGCTTGTTGATGACAGATGTCATCAGTCTTGAAGCACTCGCCAATTTGAAGTGAAAGGCTTTTGCTAGAAGGGATAGTTCAGCTACAGTAAAAAAAAATCTGTCATCATTTGAAGCTATGCAGAAAAAAACACTTGAAAATTCCTGCTTCATGGTCAGAATTTATTTTTTATAGTTGCATATACGGCTAACACGTCATTTTTGTTATATTTTTTATACTACCCATGATATTTCTTTCAAGTTAAAAATAGAAATGTTCTCATATAGAGCATTTTTTACATGTTTTCATAGGCTTGCATTTTTAGAGAACACAACACCAATGTTTAAATCTGTTAATAAATAAGAACATTTTGATTCAATGAAAATAATTGATCATTCTGAGCAACTGTATAATACGCAATAAAAATAACATAAAAGCACAAAAAATACATTTTTCTGGGTACATTTATTGCACCTTTTAGATGACAAATCCACTAGAGGGCGCTGTGTACATTTTGCAAATCGGGCATATTTTGTTGTCCTTATTTTATGATATTTATTTGGCATTGTGCAGACAAATTCAAACAAGTAATCCTTAGTTTGCCAATAAAATGTCCCTGTAAATATCATATATATGAAATAAAAATCAAATAACACTCTGTATTGAACTGTTATGAGCAAATATGATGAGATGAACCAGGTATGCTTGAGAATTCTCTGATTTTATGGTCTCATCTCGAGACATTACCTGTTCTTTTGTCTATTGCCTCAGCATACTTTTTTGTGAAACACAAAATACATTTTTCTGGGTACATTTTCTCACACCTTTCTGGGTATATTTTCTCACACCTTTCTGGGTACATTTTCTCACACCTTTCAGATGGCAAATTCACTAGAGGGTGCTGTGCATTTTTTTGCGAATCAGGTATGTTTTGTTGTACATTTCAGATAAATGTCCTTTGTTTTGTGATATTTGGTGATGTGGAGACCAATGCAAACAAATAATCCTTCATCTGCCAATAAAATGTCCTTGTAAGTATCATTAGTGTTAAAGGGTCACGAAACACCAAAACACATTTTTTGAGCTGTTCACAGTCATATATGGGTCCCAAGCTGCTATAAACACTATTAGGATACATATATTTCACTAATAAGTGAAAATTGGGCGTTATTTCGAGCAAATTCGTTCTTCTGGTTTGAATCGAATTTTTAAAGCTGCGTCACGCCGATGAGATCCATGCGTGTATACCAGCGTGGAAAGTGGACATCTGTACCGGTCAGTGCATCGTGACGTCTCTGAGTGTGCGGCATTGATTTATGAGAAAGACTTGGTTCAAACCAATCAGCGCGCTCTATTGTGTATGCGGCGCAACTTCATTAATATGCATGATAGCGTCGAAGATTGTTTACCTGCTACAGTGTTCAGACGGCAGAGAGACGCCACTTTGTGTTGCCAAAACAAGTGGAAGAAGTAGAATTGGCGAGTTGGTGTTGATTTTCCTGTCTCTACAGATGTGGCAAGTGAGAGAATGCAGCTCTCCGAGTGCAAACATATAAACACCCTAATCAAACGGTTACCGCTGTGTAGAATTTTCGCCGCGTTTTGTGACAGGATAGTCTAAACACACACGGCTTTCTGACACTGCCTACCGAGGGTGTCTAAGTTATCGAGAAATGCGGAGGTTTTTTTTCTAACATGTGCCGTGTGGTATCAAACACTTCATTAAATCTGCACTCCTCCAGCAGTTACTCACATTTAATATCTCGTTTGTCACGAGGGACACGCAGGAAATCTTCCTGAGTGAAAGTGCCAAACTGCAGTTAAAGTCGACAAATTAATAATATGGCAAATAATTAGATTACTGATGTCAATGTATGCAGTCACTGTCTTTCTCCTCCTGAGTCTGTGTTTGTGTGTTGCCTATTTGAAAATGAGCACGTGCCCAAATGGAAACTCCCATTTTTATGCAAAACCTTCCCTCTTTCCCTCCCCTGACACTCCCACCTAAACAGAGTTGGACACACCCACTTTCCTGAGCTTTTTCAGACTGTAGGTGTGAAAACACCCTGCTGAGACAGGGGGGTTTTGTGGCCTTTTAAAAGAAGCATAAGCTGTTGGTGTCAGACTGCCCCCTAGTATTCATTTTACCTACAAACACTTGTCAAATCTATGTTTTTGAAGTTAAATGTAACCCGAAACACATTATTTCCAGCGAGCCTGTGTTGCTTTTATCCGTGTTGATTCATATTTCAGGTAAACCACCCCAGGGTTTGGTTGAAAGTGGACTGAGTCTCATCTTGATCCACTTGTTTGGTTTAGACGGCAGTGTTCATGCTCATTCAGATGAACAGCACTTATAAAGCAATTTAGTGTGAATATCAACAAAAGCTTTGATGTTCTATGAGAAAAAGAAACGCAATATATGAATATGGGTTTGGGAAAATCTAGGCTGAGTAAACATTTGCTACTTTTGGGTGATTTATCTCCTCAAGTTTCCCGCTTGAGGAGGTTCAACTGCAGTAAACCAAATGATGCATGTAAACAACATCTAATAGCAGATTCGCCTGCAGAAACAACCAACAACACGACGTTATTAGATAAAAAGGGAAGCAGGGGTATGAGATTGTGTTTAATTTTCGCTCTGAGGCACACAGTGAAATTAGCAAAAGATAATATATAAAGAAAAAACATCAAAAGATGAATGGAAACGCTTTCCTTCAGAAAAGAAAACAGTCTGTGGTAGCATACAGTGTGAAGCTAAAAAGAAAATCCCATCAATGAAGATTTGTCATTGTTTCATTTTAATCGTCCCAAAAGTAATTAGATTACGTCCCGGTCCATTCCATTAAGTTCACTTCAATCTGGCTCAAAAGCTTTATTATCTGCTACCTTAAAAAAAATGAAATTATATTGACTCATAATGCAAGTCACAAGCTCTGTTGTAATGGTATTGAAATGCTCCATTTGATTCGTGTGTGTGCTCTTGAACTCTAGCATTCAGTGGCCGCCGATTAAACCCTGTTAAACGACCGTGACTGCATTCACAAACAACGCCGGTCCATTTCAAATGGATTTGCTCTCATTCGTCCGCGATTCCCTCTCCCTGTGTCTACAGTGTAAAAAATGCAGGGTTCCACACAATTCCTTCAAGTTGTCCCAACACAAATGCATTAAGTTAACATTTACTAATTGAAATGGATTGAACAAAAAACAATTAAGTTGTCCCCCATAAAACCTTAAGAATTGTGTTTTTTCAACTCATTTAAAAAAAATACTTTAAATAAACAGAAAAAGTAATTTTTTTAGTGTAAAATGGGAGATTTAGATAAAGTCAGTTATATACTCACATATTTGGAGTTTCTCCTATGTATAATTTCAGAAAAGCGCAAATTCTAAGTAGTTAAATCCAACCCAGGCTCATTTTGATTACGTACCCCTATATACTTGTGTATACTATACTATATTTCTGGAGAGCACCAAATATGTCCCAGGAGCTACTTTTTTTGTAGTTTTTATTATTAATAATAATAATAATAATAATAATAACAATTCAATACATTTATATAGCGCTTTTCTGGGCACTCAAAGTGCTTTACACAATGGGAGGGAATCTCCTCATCCACCACCAGTTTTGCTTTCACAAATCCAGCAGAGGCTGCTGTGTATGCTTTTTGAGATCTCAAATTTCTCTCGCTTGTGCTATTCGAACCTGCTGTTCCAACATAAATCCACCAGATGCCACTGTCAACTGACTGATTAACTGACCCACCCTTCACCTTCCCTAAACCCAACCGATAGTGTCTTCAAAAGCACCGATTGACCAGCGCCCACCCAATTCCCTAAACCCAACTGACAGTGTTTTAAAGAAAAGCTCTCACGGCAGCCTGATTTTTACTATGTTTTCAGATTTTACCACATTCTCACCCTGTTATTTACTTGTTTATTTTATGTTATGCCTTTTGTTTTAGTTTTACCTGCTTTCTGGAACCGCTCTTTGCCAAACTCTGTCATCATGGTCAACTCCCCTCCACGTCTCAAATCCTCCAACGTACGTGGCGAGCTAATGGACAAACTGGGAACAGCGTCCATATGGAGGAAAGTGGTCAGCTAAAGCGGTCTGACAAAGTGCAGGCATACGTTCCTCTGACTATATAATTCACGATCTCCAGAAATGTATATAGGGATACGTTTTCAGAATGAGCCTACTGTATGTTGGTTAATTCATATTAACAGCCACTGACTATCAAAGTACAACATGTGTTCACGGTGAATTAAATGGTGCTAATGTTGTCATATTTACATGCCATTTAAGACCGAATATTAAAAGTATAGTTTAATAAACAATATACTGTATAGATCGTGTCACAAGTTGTTACTGTTCACAAATGAATGAATATAAAACCAATTTTACGTCAAACGATGGAAAGGCAACGTTGTATCATACGCATGCGGCTTGAGGCACACACAAAAAAGCTTGTTTTCTTGTTTTTTTTTGAGGAATGTGTCAGGATTGATTTTCCTTCGCGTCAAAGTAAAGTTGAGCAAGCCGTCTGTTCCCCACAGCTCATTCAGGCAGAGGCCGAGAGTTGGCTTCAGCCGAGTGAAATCTGTAATTGGACAGAGAGAACTGTGTGTGTGTGTGTGTGCGTGTGTGTGTGTGTTCAGAGCCAGTTCAACAGAGAGCGCCGACAGACACACACCCACACACACAGATACACTCAGACCTGTTTGATTTGGCTCAAGCACTCTGAAAGACTTTTGACTTTAAACTGATGACGCTTAACCTATATACACTGAAAATAAACGGTTCATTGCATTTACTAAACTTTTTTAAGGCAACAATTCATATGGGCTGAATTTATGGTGCTTTCACATCTGTAGTTCGGTTCATTTGGTCCGGACCAAGTACAACAAAGGATACATTGTAGCATTTCTGCCGTTTTGGGTCCTCTTCACACCAGACTGATTGCTTTGGTCCGAACCAGTTGAAAAGAACCAAAATGCAGTCATGTGACAAAATCCACATCACTCATTGGCCAGATGTTATTGAACATATTTCCTAAACTGCTTTTCGATTGGTCAAAATTAACATGTGGGAAAATGCCAATGGAACTGCCGCAAGTAAACAAACCGGCAGACACAAAATGTCGCTGCGCTGACTGATTGTATCTCTGGTCATAGTATACTATATAGTTCGTATACCTCACTTTAGACAAACTATACATTTCGAGAATGAACTGCAGCTGCGTTTGGAAAACAGTGTTTTAATTCATTGCAATCGACGAAGGCGTCAGGAGGAGGCATGAATTAACTTTGAATTAGCTTTGACATGGTCATCTTCCGGAAATATAACCAACGATCAATCAGGTGATGTTTTTTTTCTCTCTCTCTCTGTGTTTTAAATTGTTGGTAAAGCGCTGTCAGCAAATATTTTTCCTCTAAACCCCATAAGATGGGACAGAGCATTGGACTACGGCAGCTGAATTTGTCCAAAAAGGCGCAGTACTTTTTGTGGTTGGGTCTGTTTTACATTGGCTCATGCTCTCACCACAAACGAACCGCTCCAGGGTTCATTTGAAAGCGTACCGAGACCACCTCTTCTAGTAGGTATTGGTACACTTATTCGGTCCGCTTTTGGTGCACACTCGAGTGTGATTCAACTGAACTAAATAAGGCAGGTGTGAAAGCACCCTAAAACAAAGTTGAACATTACTAAATTTAATTGGTTTGTTTAAATTCAGCCCATAAAAATGGTTTGCAACCACTTACCTTAAAAAAAGAGATGTTGCATTTTGACAGAAAGAATTGTTCATGACCGTGATTAGTGTGCAAAAATGGCAGACTACAACAAAGTAAGTTCTCAAACTAGTAGTCTGGAATGCAAATTTATTGTTGTATCTGAAACTTTTCAAAAATCCTTACAATCCCTGAATTTGAAAACAATTACTGCACCCATCCCTTTCTGAGCTTTGATCGAACCGCCGAGTCTTTTCATGGCAGCTGGTTTCTTTAACAAGGAGGCTAAAGACCATGTCCTCTAGTGTCTGTCGCTAGATCACCTTTTGAGGTCAGAGGAGTGAGATTTAGCTGCTTAGCACTTTGCTAGCTGGCCTCCGTTACACTCACCCTCCTAAACTTCACTCCCATCCCGGACGAGCCCCCATGTGTAACCCACCGGTCTTACTGCACCCATCCCGTTCTGGGCTTGGATCAAACCGGCGAGTCTTTGCATGGGAGTCGGTTGCTCTATTAAGGAGGCTAAAGACGAGGTCAGAGGGGTGAGATTTACCTGCTTAGCACTTCGCTAGCTGGCCTCTGTTACAAGTGTACTACCTTATAAGAAAAAAAAAAACTTTTGCTTTTAAGATGAATGTTTTTGTTCATCTACAATAACACCCTCTAATAAATCACACAGAAAAGCACCAGAAATGTGTATTAAGAAACTATATCGACCAGCAAACACAAATCACCCCATATTGAATCCAGCTTCCCCTGAGACTGTGTGTTCCAGCTGTTTGCTGCAACATATGAAATATAGCTCATTCAATAACACTGTCCTGCTCCGTCATTAAATATTCCACCCTCGTCGCTGGATGCAGGATGACATCATGCCTGATGATGCCATCGTGCGGAGCTGCTGGGTAAAGCGAGCCTGTACATCATGTGTCACCTTTTAACAAGTCTACCTACTTTTAATCCATCAGAACCGCCCGGCAGTAAAAGTGTGTGTGTGTGTGTGTGTGTGTGTGTGTGTGTGTCCTGTATTCATTAGAGATGCAGTTTTCTCCATCTGTACCCATGTGTTGTAGGATGAGTCCATACACCATGCGTCATTTTAGACATGCGACTGTCAGCTAGAAATAGTGGGTTGGAGGTGTTTTTTATTTTCCTCGCAATAATGTGGCACTACTGAATCACGTTCCTTCATCATCTGCGAGGGGGTGTGTGCGTGGATGTAGCTTTGCCAAGGTATACGTCATGCTGAAGCATTGCTAATGAAAATGAAGTACACGATACATACCCTGCTAAAACACAGCAAAATTGTTTGACATTTTTATCATTTTAATATTTGCATTTGTAATAGATTTTTATTTGCATAAGTATTGTTTATTAGTACACTGAAAAAAAAAATTCAATGATGATTCCTTGGATTTATTATTATTATTTTTTTGTTATGGGGTTGTAAACAATTTATTTGGGCTGAATTTAAACAAACAAATTAAGTTGAACATTACAAAATTTAATTTCTTTGTTTAAATTCAACACAAACAAATTGTTTACAACATTTTTTCAATGTATTAGTTCCAATAATGCTAAGTAGTAAGTGATTGTATCTACACACATTATTTTAAAAATAAATATAAATAATATTACATCTTTTTTAAGATACATTAAGTAATTATACGAGACGCTGTAAAAAATGAATTGACAAAAATCATGACTACAAAAATGTTTTTATGTTATTTTAACTTAATTTACTAAATAATGAGGTTTCAACTATTAGGTTATGCAAAGTTTAACTTATTTTGTTTTAGTCAGTATGAGTAATTTCAGTTGAGATGAAGAGAAAAGTTATTTTGTCTCAACTAAAAAAGTAAATGCAGCAAGATTGTTTTACAGTGTAACAAAAACATAATAATAATAAATAATAATAATAATAATGAAACGGTATATATATATATATATATATATATATGTTCATATGGTAGATGAACATACAATGGCAAATCTCCGAAATATATATATGAAATAAAAATATACATAATTATTTTTATGATTACATAGACATTAAAATGTATACAGTGACACAGATATATAAATCTACTTATTTTATTTTTAAATATAAATAATATTACATGTTTTTAAGATACATAAAAACGGAATTACAGGAGACGCTGTAAAAATGAATGGACAAAAATCATGACGACAAAAATGTTTTTATGTTATTTTAACTTAATTTACTAAATGAATCAGGTTTCAACTATTAGGTTTTGCAAAGTTTAACTTATTTTTTTTTAGTCAGTTTGAGTGACATAAGTTCGTTTGATTCAACTAAAAAAGTCATGGCAGCAAGATTGTTTTACAGTGTAACAAAAACATAATAATAAAAATAATAATAATAATAATGAACCAATATGTTCATACAGTAGATAAACATACAATGGCAAAAATATCTGAAATATATTAAATAAAAATATACATAATTATTTTTCTGATGAAATAGATGTAAATTAAGATGTATGGTGACACAGATAAATATAATTACTCATTTTATTTTCGTGTATTATGTATTATATATAAACATTATACAGTATATAAATATTTAACTAATTTATGTGAAAATAAATATACAGGTATACAAAAAAAATAGATGCATATAGTATAAATTCTAACTAAATCATACAAAATATCAAATCATACAAATTACATAATGTTAAACAAATTTATTTGTCAAACATTCTAAAAAATATGCGAAATATGCATATATGAAATATGCGATATCTACAATCTGGCTAGATGAGAAATGGTGGTGCCCAACTGAGCCTGGTTTCTTTTAAGCTTTTTTCTTCACTTTCGTCAATTGGTCAAGTTTGTTCCTCGCTGTCGCCACTGACTTGCTTGGTTTGAAACTTGTGGAGCTGCGAATCGATGGATTTGCTCTTTAGTGTTTGGATTTTCAGCAGTGATAATTAAACCACACTGAACTGAACTAAACTGAACTCTGAAAACTGCTCTGACAGTTTCAATTCACTAGAACTTTTGTGTTAAGCTGCTTTGACACAGTCTACATTGTAAATGCGCTATAGAAATAAAAATGAACGCCTGAACCTTCAGCTCCGTTTTTGTTCGCAAACAAATGACGTACAGCGTCTAGTACAGCGACAAAGGTTAATAGCTTCACACGGATGATATTTTATAAATAGCCACACAAATCAATCAAGCAAAAAAGGTGACAAAGCCCTCATCAGCTGCAGCTCCCAGGAGCTCTGTCAACTCTTCCAACCGAATCCTCCAGAACAAGCCCAAACGCGTCAGCAAGTGTCCCATGCAAACGCTCCCTCACTGGGCTTCTGCCGCAGTTCGGGGGAATAAATAGCAGCAAACTTGCACAAAGCTCTCCCGGGTCTTTCTGCAGGACAGATGGCCCTGATAGCGGGAGTCTGGCCAGTTCTGAACCCCCCTCCACACTGTAAAAAAAATGGCTATAATTTCAGTGGTAAAAAAGCTGTAAACATGCTACAGTAAAAATCTGTAACCTGTTTAACAGTAAGTTATCTTAATATTTGAGGTGAATAACCGAAAATGGACTTTCTCAGAGGGAACTCTAATACATAAAAAGCATAATACTTTACTTTTTATGCCTTTGTTGACATTACTATGGTAATTTTTAGTTGTTTTTTGACCTCATCAGTGATGTACATTTTAGATTTGTATTTTATTCAATGTAGATTTTTATTTTCATTTATTTATTTTTTGCATTAATTTACTTTTTATTAATTATTAAAACTGATTCTGATTTACTGTATGTGTGCTACCATGATGGTGTATAGTAGTTGAGTGAATAACACTGAACATCTACACTATATATAGTATATTCTTTCTGCTTGTGGGAAAAGTTGTTTGTGATAAGCTTTGCTTTATTATATGACCTTCTCATTACCCATGCTTTCGGATGCGTTTTTGTCTGTTCAAAGAAGGTACAATGTGTAGATTTTAGTACTTCTAAACATTGGTGAAAAATACTACACTGGAAAAAAATCTGTACTATTTACATCAAAAAAGGTAGCTGTGGTATTTTACAGTTTAAAATAGAGTACAAACCATAAATGAATTGCCTAAGTTTTATGATAAACTACCGTATTTCATTAGTTTATAGTGGTAATACACCAGTGTTTTGAAGTATTAACGTCTACACATCATATCCTTTGTTACACAGGCAAAAAACAACCATAAGCATAATGCGATGATAAAGATTAAACCAAGTTTATCAAAATATTAGTATATGTTTCCCACAACATACTAATATGTAGAAGATGTTCAGTGTCATTCACAGAAGTACTGAACACCATCATGGTAACACACACACAGTAAAAATTACACAATAAACATTATTTAGCAACATTAGATGTAACATAAAACTCTAATGTGCATCACTGATGATAATTTTTTTAAAGCATATCATAGTAATGTTAACAAAAAGCTTAAAAAGTAAAGAGTAATGCAGGGAATTCTGGGAAAGTCAATCTATGGTTATTCACTTACTGTTCATTTTTATTTTTACTTTTAGCATTTGCACAGGTTTTTTTTACTGTTAAAATTATAATTTGATGAAATACGGTAGTTTACTGTAAATGCTTGAATTTCTTTCACAGTTTCTACTGTATTTGAACAGTAAAATTTTGACATTTGCCATTATTTTACGTAAAATAACTTTTTTATAGCATTTTTTTTTTCATTACTGTTGAAATGACAATTTAATAACACAGTAGGTTACCATAAATTTTAACATTTCTTTAACAGTTTAACAGTTTTTTTTATGGTAAAATTCTGGCAAACCCAGCTGCCGTTTGCACAGTAAATTTAAGGTTTTTGTAATTTTTTCATGCTTTATTATAGTTTTTGGTATACGGTAGCTTACTGAACATTTTTACAATTCTTTTACAGTTTCGACTATTTTTTTGGACTGTAAATTTCTGGCAAACCCAGCTGACATTTTTATTTTTGGCATTTTGTTTTTACCTTTTTCACAGTTTTTTTTTCTGTTGAAATTATAATTTAATGAAATACGGTTATTTACCATAATTTTCAAAATGTCTCTTACAGTGTCTACTTTATTTTAACAGTAAAATTCTGGCAACCACAACTGCCATTGTTTACTGTAAATATAAAAAGTTTTATTAAAGTTTTTACCTCTTTTTCTGGTGAAATTATAATTTGATGAAATACGATAGTAAATGTCAATTTTTTTTTACAGTTTTTACAGTATTTTAAAGGTAAATTCTGCCTTTTTTACAGTAAATTGTTTTTTTTTCTTTTTTAGTTTTTGCATTTTTACTGTTTTCATACTATTAAAATTATAATTTAACAAAATGCAGTAGTTTTATTGTAAAATGTTGACATGTCTTTTACAGTTTCTACTGTATTTTAACTGAAAATTCAGTTTTTTTTTAACCATAAATTTTACAGATTCTTTTCTTTTTCATCTCTCTCTTTCTCCTTGCTGATCTCAAACCTCCGCAATCTGTCTCTCCCTCGTCCAGAGTAATGCAAGATCTGCTGCATTCATCACTGTAATCATGCTGATTAATTATTCAGCGCTGGGCTTCGTTTGCCTGCCAGGCCTTGATTAGGAGAGCGAGAGTCAGATGGGTCCACCTTGGATGTGGAGAAGGCCTGATGAAAGAGGCCGGCCGGTTTGGGTTCAGCCGGAGCTACGAGCGCTGTTAGACTCGGACGCTAATTGCACGCCCCATGCTAATTGCACGCTGTAATTAATGTTAGCGAAAAGGCAACGAGCTGTGGAGCCATCGATTCTCACACTTGGATGGTGTGAAGGGTGGACAACACAGCAGGAAATGAGATGTCACAGGGGCACAGGGTTTAATATCCCTCAACGAAATAAAAAAGATCAGCCAATTTTCATACCAGTTCATGCTGGTTTAGCTGATGGGGCTTCTTGTTAGAGTAAGTGAATTGGTTTGATAATTTATACATGTTTTTTTTTTCTAATTGGTTGACAATCTAGGGGTGGTAATGTTTACATTTATATTTACTTGTGTTCATTCATTCATTCATTTTCTTCTCTGCTAAGTCACTTTATTAATCAGGGGTCGCCACAGCGGAATCAACCGCCAACTTATCAAACATGTTTTACGTAGCGAATGCTCTTCCATATGCAACCCATCACTGGGAAACACCCATACACTCATTCACACACACTACGGACAATTTAGCTTATTCAATTCACCTACTGTGTAGCGCATGTCTGTGGACTTGTGGGGGAAACAGGAGCACCCGGAGGAAACCCACACGAACATGGAGAGAACATGCAAACTCCACAGAGAAATGCCAACAGACCCAGCCGGTGCTCGAAACCACGACCTTCTTGCTGTGAGGAGATTTTGCTACCCACTGTGCCACCATGACACCTATTTACATGTGTATCATTAAAATAACATTGCATTTACTTTTAATATATATATTATTTCTTTATTTAACCAGGTAAAAAAACCATAAAGATCAAGATCTCATTTATGAGGGTGACCTGGTCAAGAGGTCTGCAACACTCGTCTTTAATAATAAAAATAAAAATAATACAGTTTATTCTTGCAAGCAATACAAATGAAGTACTGATATTGAAAACACATACTGTACATTGAACAATGGGGCAATTCATGTGAAATTTACAATGTACATTTTTTCCAATATCGTGCAGCCCTAAATAAATTAGCAACATTTTACAAAAACAGAAGCAAATGCAAAATGACTGTATTTGCCCTGCTGTGATATTGTAATAATTTTCCAGATATTTTCAAGTGATGATTTCACACTATTTCCTATTATGTATTTCTTGGGAAAAGTCTAATTTATTTTAATTTTAGCTGGAATAAAAAATATTTATAAAATAATTTAAAACTGCTAAGGTCAATATTAACTCCCTTAAATGGCTTACCCCGACTGGATACTTAAAAATTACTGCTGTCCAATGACTTGCCCTATTAATATAAATAATATAGTTAAGCCTTGAAATGGCACTTTAAGCTGAATGCTAATATCTTGCAAAATAACTAGTCAAATGTTACAGTATGTACTGTCAACTTCACAACGACAAAAAAAAAACAGTTCTTAGAAATTAGTTATTAAAACTTTTATGTTTTAAAATGTGTTGGAAAAATCTGTTAAACATCATTTGGTAAATATTTAAAAAATAATTAAGAGCTAATACAGCACGTTATTGTCTTTAACTGTATGTTACTCTGGCAGACAAGGGGTGCCTACTGTACATATTATATATTTTTTTACTTCAATTGGACGATTTTTATAAATAAGGAGTAACATTTAGTTTTTCTTGGTAAAAATGCCTTCATATAATTATTATTTAACAAAAACACATTTTTTAGTTACATTGTTTTAAAGCAAACAGTTCAATATCTCACACTGTGGTGCTTTTTTGAAAACTATCATTAGCCAACTAAGCTCGCAAGTTCTGTCGTTACAAACATAGTTCATTGATTTGTTTTTTTCCAAATCCGTCGTTCCAACGAGCATTCGCAAACTGCATCGCTAACTTGTACGCTTGCAACTAAACCTCTACAGCTGTAGTTAGAAGCATAGCTCCTGCTGTGTTCTATTCTCAGTTATCCCCCTATGCCCTATTCATCGAGAATGTTCCAACATTTAAACTCAGAATGATTAAAAAAAGCATTAAGGTCATCTCTCTTAGGTGTAATTTGCTTTCAAAGTATTGTTACAGTTCAGTTTTAGCAATCTTCATATTGACAATTGCACTCCCTTCGAAGTGCATTTTGAAAACATTTATGCCATTTTGAACGCAGCCGTGGCTTATAACGAAAGCTATAGGTGACGTAATATTTAAAAGCAGAATTTACGTTACATCTCCAAAGCTTGTGAAAACCAAAAATATATAGCACAGGTTAATGCTTTTAATTCATAGTAGCTTATTTTTAAAGAAATGTATCTGTACTGTAGGTTTATATGACATGGGCTTGTTGGTTCGAACATTTCTGCAGTGGTTTGAATGTGTCAACTTGTAAAAGTAGACTTTAAAAATAAATAAATAAATAAATAAATATAACAATAATAGTAAGAAGAAGAAGAAGAAGAAGAAGAAGAAGAAAATAATTATAGTAATAATCATTAAGTAGGATTTTTTTTATAATATGGCCTACTGTAAATTACAATCATTAGCATAATGATTTATATGATTTATATGTAAGATCAGAATACGTGTTAGCCAAGTAGTTTTATGATTTAGCATATAATATGGAATATTTTTAATATTATTTGTAAAGGAAACAGTGCCCTTATATGAGCCGTTTACGATTAATATGGAAAAAAACAGTGCATATTTTTATCAAAACGAATATTGGATTTTTAAAAAATGCTTGTGTGTGTAAAACAATATAATTGGCAAAAAAACATTGGGTTTTCTCTAAAGAAGTTGTTAGTCTGCCCCTTCTAGAGCATCATTATGGTTCAAACGGTGGATCTATGACAAAGCAATTACCATTTTGGGGAAACACTCGTCACTACTTAACTACTCGTACGTTTTTTTCCCAAACAATGCATCATCCAATGATAGTTCAGCCACGAGTTTTGTCGTTGTTTGGGAAAGGCACCCCTGGCTAGATCAAACATTTTCCCTCCAATTCACAGTTTTTAAAAAAACTACATTTTTAATAATTTTTTCTCCAATTTAATTGACACTCATATCTATTTTTGCCTTAGGCCGAACAGCGGTCTGTCTGGCAGTGGTGTCTGCTCCATCAGGGCAGCTGGACGCTCACCGATTACGCTCTCATCAGTCCAGATTAGTGGATCTGGAGCTCCAGCTGCCCTGATGAGCAGCAGATGGCAGATGATGGCTGACCCTGCAGGGGTTGATCTGGGACAAGCTCTCCAGAGAAGAAAAAGCGCCTACACATTTGGATCTGAAAGGGTGCACTGGTGCCTATAAACAATCCAATTCTTACATATTTTAATGGAATATTTCACCATTTACTCACACTTACATCATTTTAAGCCTGACCCTTTTTTTTCTTTACACACAGAAGCAGATATTTTGAACAACTCAAGCAGTCAAAACAACTCGAAATATAGTTGTTTGTGTTCCACAGATGACAGAAAGTCAGTTTTTGGACTGACATAAAGGTGAGTATGCGTATGACAGCACACAAATGTTCATTTTCTAGGTGAATTCTCTTTTTACTCTGTGTTTCCTTTTAGGCAAAAGAATAAAACATGACTTAAAGCGATAGTTCAACCACAAATGAAAATTCTGTCATGATTTATTCACTCTTATGTTGTTCCTAATATGTATTGCTTCCTTTATTTCGCAAAACACAGAAGAAGGTGTTTTGAAGAGAGCGGAGGTGAAAACATTTTCAGAATATATTTGGTGTAAAGACTATAGTATAAGACAATGACAGCTAAAGCATGGTAGAACTTACAATTACCTTTAAAGAATAGTTCATTTAAAATATTTTATCACTATTTTAAAGGTTTTAAATTTGATATCCTACACCATATTTACATTCATTATATGTATAAAAAAATCCCTGTATAGAGCCTAATCTGCTCTGATTGGTCAAATCTGTCACAATCATCAGTGATCTAGCTCATACAGATTGCAGGAGAACTACAAATCTGCCACCAAAAGAACTACAAATCCTGTCATGCACCTCACACACACACCTGTTCCGGTTTTCTGTTGATTACATACACACACAGCTGGAAGCTGCTCAAGGACTGATTAAATGTACAGACTATACACTTCTTTGTTTGACACACACCTTGCTGAGTCTTGTTGTTTATCCCGTTTCCTGTGTCTAGTCTTTCTGTATTCCTTGACCTTTGCCTTGTTTCTTGGTTTTTGTTGTTTGCCTCCTATATTGACTTTTTGCCTGTGACCTGACTACGCTTTTGGATTTGCCTGTATGTAACCGTTTGCTCCTATGATTGACCATTGCCTGCCTGACCATTCTCTGTTAAGTAAAATTGCACGTGCATCCGCAACTCCGTTGTCAGCGTCCTACAGTTACAAAATCATGGCACATTCTGTTTCGAATTGGACAACCACTTAAAGGTACAGTTCACCCAAAATTCTGTCATAATTTATTCACCCTTTACTTCTTCCAAACTCGAGTTTCCTTCTTTTCTGTTGAACACAAAAGAAGATATTTTGCAGAAAGCTTAAAACTGGTAACCATTGAGTTTCATATTTGTTTTTCCTACAATGGAAGTCAACCAGTTTTCAGCTTTCTTCAAAATATCATCTTTTGAGTTCAACAGAATAAAGAAACCCATGAAGTAGGGCTGCACGATATTGAAAAACACTTACATTGTGATATTTTATTTTTCTACAATATATATTGCGATTATTAAGTATAATTTCAGCAGATGAAATGAATAGGTCTGTTTGCAAAGAAATCATAATTTTATATACATGGGATGATTTTGTAAGGCATCTGCATAGATTATAATAAACCCTGATAGATTAATCACAAACACTGAGAAACCCAGTAGAGCAATGATACTGTACTGCACAAATTAATTACACAGTGCGTTATGATTTTGGATTTGTTCTTCAGTGTTTGGACTTTCCAAATTGAAATTTAAACCGGACTGAACTGAACTAAACTGAACCTCAACTCTGAAATCTGTGCTGACACAGTTTCAATTTACTACAACTTGTATGTTAAGATGCTTTGACACAATCTACCATGCAATAGAAATAAACATAAATTGAATTAAATTGATTTTCTGTAATAAAATCAGCAGTGATCAGAAACACAAATATAATAATTAAATCTAAAATACTGTATAGTGCTGTATATTTAAACACAAATACGGCTAAAGTTGTAAACATAATTTCTGAATGTGCCTGAATGCTTTAAACTGACTTGATATCCTCGCACAGGCCCTAAAAACGCACATAATTTCTAAACGTATTGGTAACTTTGTGGATAAACACTGCAATGACTCCACAAATCATGAGTGTTTTGAAATGTGGTCTATTCTAATAACAGTACGGCTGTGATGTCACTATTGCGGATGCACATATTGTGATATGCTGAAACGATATATTGTGCAGCCCTACCTTAAAGGTTTGGAACCGATTAAAGGTGAGAAAACTGAGTAAATTTTCATTTTTGGGTGAACTATCGCTTTAAAGCACATGTTGGAAAGCAAACACCTATTATCATATCAGAATTTCACCTCATGAGGCATCCTGAATCCACATCAGTTGTAAACAGTATAGGATTGTGATGATGGCACCAATATTTTCATATCATTTCCAGCTAAAATCTGATGATGAAACACTGGGAGAACTTGACGATCCACCTCAACCTTCCATTGAGCAAGACTTGAGCAAGACGTTTACCAGTGGTATGTTTTTACATGGCTTGACACATTTAATGAGATGGTACAGCTATGTAAATTCCTCTGCATCACCATTGTAGTTAAATATGAAATGACAAAACTTATAAATCAGATTAATTAGTCATGTGGAAAGTTTACTCATTGAGTGACTGTGCTTTTGTAGGCTGTGAAGTCGTGAGATTTATGTCCTGTGCTATAGAACCACGCTTTGTGAAGGAGCAGCCAGAGATCTCCCACATATAGCCTGTGAGCTAAACAACCAGAATAGCCCTACTGGTCTGAGAGGTTCCTACACACCCACATTTGTCCAGATGGACACCAGCAGCGAGAGGTGAGTCACTGTCAAACCACACAAACACACACTCATCTGGCCTCAAATACCTGAGCATGCTTGTGGTATACAGTGCCCTTTAGTGATGTACAGTAGATTGGTAAAAATGAGCAGTGAAATAATTTTATTAAAAAAATAAATTTTCTTAGTGTATTAACTAAACAGTCTGCTCCGAGGGAGAACAAACAATTGCAAACACATTTTCTTTGTTAAATATACGGTATGTTTGCCTCAACTGTGGACCCTTTTCACATTTCTGGGTTTCTCAGAAGTGGAAGTCGTCATAGTTGGTTAAACTTTGAGTGGAGTGAAAGGGAGAGAACATTCATTCATTCATTTACTTTTTGGCTTAGTCCCTTTGTTAATCAAGGGTCGCCACAGTAGAATGAACTACTAACTTATGCCCCTCTAGCTGCAACCCTTCACTGGGAAACACCCATAAACACTCATTCACACATTACGAACAATTTAGCTTACCTAATTCACCTACAGCATCTCTTTAGACTTACGGGGAAAACCAGAGCACCCGGACAAAACCCACGGCAACACGGTGAGAACATGCAAACTCCACACAGAAATGCCAACTGACCCAGCTGAGGTTCGAAGCAGCAACCTTCTTGCTGTGAGGTGACAGTGCTACCCACTGCGCCACCGTGCCGCTACAACAAATAAGTTGCTTTTTCTTTAAATTTTACAAGCCTATTTACTAAAATAATAATAAAAAAATTGACTCAACAATGGTGTTATCAAGACTTTCAGGAAAAGGAAAAGAATAGTGTGAGACTGATAACGGCAACCAGAAGAGAGAACAATGTTAAATTTATTGTCCTTTCCCATTTGATGATAAAATACATAGGTAAATACATATAAATGTTCATACGTTTTTGAAAAAATCTAAATACTAAAAACTTTCAAGGATTTAGGATGCTGATAACCGCTAAATATGTTATAGTAGTCTTGTGAAAAGGGGCTATTGGCACCTTAATGAATTTTTATGACCAAAACTATTTTTAACTATATTCCCATTGATATTTAAAAAAAAAAAACTGTTCACATAAAAACAGAATGGAAAATTGTTCAACAATGACTTGTTTCAAAGGGCTTTGCATATGATGAAACAAAAAGACCAATCTCAATCAGCCATTCTTCCCAAGGGCTAAAACCCAAAAACGGAGCTGTGTTTTGCAACAAAAGGTTTTTGAGCTTCTCTAAAAGGTGGAAGTAGCTAAAAGAAAATAGTAAGAACACTAGCGTAATCTTTAAAAAAAATCACAAATCCAAATTACTGCAGGCACATTTCCATCAAGTTGTTAGAGTGACTGACTGTAGTATTGGTAACCTAGCAACCAACAGTAAACAAAGCAAGCATAATGGAGGCAGCTGTTTTCAAACCTGAGCGTCTTAAGCTTTTTTTAGTTAATATCTTGAGCAAATGATCAAAGGGTTCAACAATAAAGACATTTTTTTTTCCACAGCCTTCTTTGTTCATATTTACCAAAAAGTAGGGTTGAACAATATATCGTTTGAGCATCAATATCGCAATATGTGTATGCGCAATGGTCACTTCACAGGATTAAATTTGTTTTTTCAAAGATTAAAAAGATAAAAATATTAAAAATATATATTATTTTTATATTATTGTATTGTATGAGTACCATGTTGTTTTATGTTTGATTGTTAAATGTTTGTATTTCAATGCTGTTAAACTCCCCAGAAAACCATAAAGCTTTGTTTATTTAACTTTTTAAAATTTGTACTTGGTCATATTTATATATTGTTGTAATTTATAATATTTTATGCATATGCACTACATAGAAAAATACTTGATCACCGCAGTCGATCTAAATGAATTAAATCTTTCTATTCAAATCATCTGCTGAAATTAGGGTATATTCATATTGCAATATACACTCAAAAATGACTTTAGCTGCTTGTTCAAATGACTTACTTAAAACGAGCTGAAAGTTAAGTTTTTTGCACAACTTAACTGTTTTATGTGTAATGCACTCAAATTTGTAAATAACAAACAAACAATTAATCTAACTTATGCCAAGTTTATGACTGTGGGATTTTAGCCCCGAATTTGACTCGCAGACAGGTTTTGCGAAATCGCTGACAAATGCCTGAAATCACAGGTAAATCTGTGCTCGTTCACGCGAGTAACAATCGCACAGTGTGAACTATCAATGAGCCAATCTTAGAGAATCGCAAATGAGTTGCCGGGAGATATTTGATTTTGACGATTCAAAATCATGTCGTGTTAAATGTGTTCTGATTGAAAATAACATCGGCAATTACCTAAATCCAATGAGAGTGCAGCATCCACTAGTATGGGTATTTGCAGGCCAGCGGGAGGATGGGGGAGAAGTTAAAATGGAGGAAAGCCTAGTGTAAATTTAGCAGGAGCACCCGTGTCTATTTACCAAAACTGGGTCGAAAAAGAAGAAAGTTGAGGAGAAATTGCTATTTCCTTTCAAAGGCTAGGTGAGCAAAATAAGTACATTTTCTTCCCCACTAAAGGAATACCATTGTGTCCATGTCACTTCTCGAGTGTTTGGTAGTGAGAGTTTGCAGACAGACAAAGTTGTCGGCAATTCTTCCTATTATAAAGTCAAGCAGTGTGAAACCCTCTGTCTTGCAGTGTAAACACAGCAGCGACGGAATGCTAGCCCAGATAGTCAAGCAGTGTGGAAACATCTGTGACGCAACTACTTAAACATCATGCAGTCTGAACTCGGCATTAATCGATTTGTGTTGGGACAACATGAAGGATTTGTGTGGAACCCTGCGTTTTTTTACAGTGTACTGCACAGCAAAACAAAATATCACAATGTAGGATTTTTCCAATATCACGCAGCCCTACCAAAAAGGGTGCCGATATTATTAAAAGGCACAGTACAAACAATCCTCACGACCAGCATGCAAAATGTTGTGTTTTGTGCATGGAGCCGCAGTGTATTGGTCTGATAAATGTGTCTGACTCAGAGAGCGATGTATGACTAAACATTCCACTTTCAACAATCTCCTGTCAAACTCCATTTTTCCTTTGTTGCCGTCACCCGCTGTTCGGTTCCTCGCCGTCATTAAAGCTTTTTGTCCATTCCCCCTTGAAAGTGGGCTGCTTCCTTTTTATAGCTTAATTGCGAAACATCAAGGACTACATCGAGCAATCTTTTTTAACAGACAAAGAGGCTTTTTCATCTTCTAAATTCAATTACTTCTATTCAGATTGGGGAATGGTTCTTCATGAGACACTCGGGGTCTTTCTGAGGAACACACAATGTCCTGCTAGCTCTCTCTCTCTCTCAAAAAAAGTACTAATCACGCGTCACTTGCCCTGCTAAGTCTGGCGCGGCCCTAAAAAAGCACAGAACAAAGACGAGATTCTGATGGGAACTGTGTGAAATCATAACTGGGACTTTATGACCTTAAAAATGACAGAAGAACTGACAGTCAGAACTAGATTCTGACATTTGCGGGAAGAAAACACCTGCGCAATACTGGCTGTCATAATGTTCAGAGTGGTTTTTGCTATGCGGTTGCTGGAGTCTGTGGTTCAGTGAAAGTTTATGGGATATTTTTTTGTGTGGCCATTTTCATATCATTCATTCATTTTCCTTCGGCTTAGGCCCTTATTTATTAGGGGTGACCTCAGTGGAATGAACCGCCAACTATTCCAGCATAAGTTTTATGCAGCGGATGCCCTTCCATCCGCAATCCAGTATTGGGAAACATCAATACACTCTTGCATTCACACACTCATACACTATGGCCATATTAGTTTATTCAAGTCACCTACAGTACACCCAGGGCTTAATTTGTGCTGGAACATGCCGGATCTGTATCCGGCACCTCTGAACTCTTCACCTCATTTTACCGATCCACCTCTTCAACTGCCCTCCTGCCCCGTCCGCTGTTCACTTTCACTTTCTTCCGCGACTCCCCAACCCTCTTCACTTTTAGTCCCGCGCAGATCTCTAATTATTTAGTAGCTAATTCATATGAATTCGTACAATCTCATTCAGACAGTTTAGTACGATTTAGTACAATATAGGTTGGTTTTAGGGGCAGGGTTGGGTGCCAAGCCTCCTTTTTAAAATCAACTTGTACGAATTAGCCACTAAACTGACTAACGTAAATTAGTTGTGTTTCCTCATGAGATCAGGCTGGAAAAACAGATATATTTATGTATTATGTATTTTAGAAATGGATATACAAATAAGTGATAAGTAGGTCTGAAAGATAGGATAACGATTTTAAATAACAATTAATTGCTCTGTCATCCTTAAATAAAGTTTTTTAATATGCAATTGTTACACTGAAAAACATTTTCTTTATTAAATCATGGCAAATATGCATATGGTCGTTATTTTGTGTTCAAAATGAAATCAAAATAAACAGAACATAATATATGTGTCCTGATATACGTGTATATAGCATAACCAGACCCAAAAGAGCATACAAAATATAAAAACTAATTATACCCTATTTAAATCCTATCCCTCCCACACTTGGTTAATATGCTGGAATGAATCATTGAACTTCATCACATCAGACGTGGGCAGAGAAACCCCCTGTAACCATTGATTAAACACAACGGAAGTTGCTCGCAGTTTATATTTCATCAATTCTTTGTTCAAAATGAGTGACAAATATAAAACTAAATATTCACACTGCAGAACTTGTAACTAAATGTAATTTATTTTAAGTAAATGTGTGAGATTAATGAATAGACTTGTTTGCTAAAAAAAAAAAATACAACAAATTTCTTGCACAAACATTCGAGTTAACTGCAAACATTTTAATATGAAAAATAAATGTTTACAAAATGCATTGGCACCTGTTATGACCCCAAATGTCTAAGGCTGAGGTTGAACATAAAAGTTAAAGAAAATAAATAAATAAACGGTTAGCAGGTGATGATTTAAATGATCTTAAAGGTCCTTGTATTGTGAGAAGGCGGAAAAAGTTTGTATTCACAAGGAAAACAAGAATGAGTGCAAACAAAAATAGCTTCAGGGCTGAGCAAGGCCAAAATAATAAACAAAACATTAACTAACTCCACCCCGGAGATAACTTACCTAATGAACCAAAAGAAACGCAGAAAAATAGATTACAAATACTACCCTCACTCCTTAACTAAACCAAAAACAGGAGAAAACGTTCAAAGTAAATGCCACTCAGCCCCTACAGTGCTCAGCTTACAGCGCTGGCATACAAAAATAAATATTTGTGACAGACCACACTGGAACTATATTAACTCATTTAATTATGACAGTGTCTTAATTTCTTATTTCTGGAAGCTCTGAACGTATTGTTGTTAGTTTGGGGAAGAAATTACTTTTAAATGATAAATATCGATTATTTGTTTCAATAATGTTTCCATAGTTTCTGCTTGCATGTCTAAAAGGGTTGAAAATTTGTTAATGGTCACAATTGTAACCAGATGTATAACAATTAAAACAGCTGAATTGAATGTGTTGTTTTTAACTGGTCACTGTTGTGTCCAAAGTAATCTAATATAACCAACGTAATATCAAAGGATATGTGAAGTTTATGCATTAGGGAGGTAAGTCATGCATGCAAATCTAGACCAGATATTATTTATGTAGTTCTGTATGCCAACATTATAAAAAAAGGAAGAATCAAAAACCCAACAACAATTCATTTTTATATATAAAATAGGGTAAATTCAAGTTGTATGATAAGAAAATGTATAATATCTCACTGAAATTGTTTTCTTACGAAGACACCAGCATTATAGAGAGGTTCGCTGACTCAAGAAAACCTGCCATGTTTTCTAGCATCGACAAATAACGCAAACCCAGAGGAGGTCAGGCTCAGCAGCATGAATTTAACATGTTGTGTTTATATAAGTCTTCCAGTCCAATCTATGACATAATCTCCCTAGACAACATCTGCTGGATTTACAGAGCTACCGCTACCCTTAAACATCTTTCAGTCGTCATGTTCCTGGAATCAACACAAGATATACAGTTCAAGTCAAAATTATTCGCCCTCCTGTGGATTTTTTTTATTCTTTTTCAAATTTTTACCATAAGAAGCTTAACAGAGCAAGGAATTTTTCACAGTATTTCCTATAATATTTATGTATCGTCTTATTTGTTTTTAATCAAAAAAATAAAAATTAAGGTCAATATTATTAGCCCCCTTAAGCAATATTTTTTTTCGATTGTGACTGTTATTGACTTACCTAATTACCCTAAATTGCCTAATTAAGCTTGTTAAACCTTTAAATGTTACTTTAAGCTGAATAGTATCTTGAAAAATATCCAGTAAAATATTAGGTCCCACTTCATATGAAGTGTCCTTAACTACGATGTACTTGCGTCAAAAAATAAATACAATGTATTTACTTTGTTTATAATTTATTTGAGAACACTTGTGATGCTCTTGGTGTGGGATATGGGTAAGGTTAGGGACTGGTTTAACCCCTTAGCGTTCCTGTAAAATTTGCTTAAATGCCTAAAAAACTGCATACCCAAAGTAAATTGCATGCTATTTTTGAACCATTTTTAGTATAAGCATGGTTTTGGTCTCTTTTAAAGGGTGACACACTGAGGTTTATTCCTTAATAGTCAGAATCACTGTAAATGTTATTGGTATTGAGTAATTAAACTTAAGACACAATGAAAAATAAAAAAATAAAATCCGCCTAAAATTTTTATTTTAATTGATGCCTGCAGAAGACCATAACTAAGAGGTATTAGTTTAATGGTATGGGTAGGTTTAAGGGTGGGTTAAGGTGTAAGGGATGGTCAACACAAATGTAATTACAAAAAATAATTACAGATGTAATTACAGACAGTTATTAAATCAAGCATAAGTACAATGTAAAAATATGTATTTACACAATATGTGCATTTTAATAAATTATTAATTTCGGTGTAAGTACATATTAGTCAAGGCCCCTTAATATATAGCGGGACCAAATTTTATGTACTGATATCATGAAAAAGATGGAAAAAAAAATCGGTTATTACAAATATTACAGATATTAAGGCCCAATCCCAATTCTACCCCTTAGCCCTTCCCCATACCCCTACCCCTCGTTTTGCGCGTTCACGTCAAGGGGTAGTGGTGTCCCAATTCTCTTTAGCTTGAAGGCGTAGGGCTAAGGGCAAGGGGTATACACGCCTTTGAACGAAGATTTTTTAGGACCACACTTCAAACGGAGGGGGTAAGAAAATGTCCCAGAATGCACCTGGCTCAGCGGCAGGATAGCTGAACTAAGGAAGTAAGGAGATCCACAAGTTAGTCTTTTTTTGTCACTATTGCTAATTTTTACGACAAACAAACACGTTTTAATATATTCATAACCGCGCTCGTGTTTTACCGTCATGCTTTAAAAAAAAAAACGCAAAAAAACCCGCTAAATTTCGCGATCTATAATCCACAATCATAACTCCAGTACAGCAGTCCCACAACATTCTGACACACAATGACACTCGAATACCCTGTCAGTAATGTCTAGTGGCTGGGAATGAGCTTTTTACAGTGTCTGCTATATGTTAATGTTGTTTTCGTGTGTTACATAGATAAATATGGCCACTGTGTAAATGCACAGTACAGTTCCGATCTTATTGCCACATTAGATCGTTATGATGACATAATATACGCCTTCAGTGATTCCCTGAAGATAAACACCAAAAAATAACACAACTGGAATAACTACAGCAGTCGTGATCGTCTGATCTCATATGAAGCAAGAGATCGCGATGACATATGATGACGTGTGCAGGTGTTGAAGTGCTGTCCCAATTCTTAGGGGTAAGTTTTGAAGCCCTTCCCCTTAACCCTTGGTTGTAAGGGCCAAGGGGAAGGGAAAGGGCCAAGGGGTAGGGGTGCAAAAATAGAATTGGGACTGGGCCATTAAATCTATTGCCTTTAGAGATGTGTTGAAAAAAATATCTTATTTGCGTTAAATAAAAATTGGGGGGAAAAAATTAACCAGGGGGCTAATGATTCAGGAGGGCTGTAATTCTGACTTCAACTGCATGATGAGAGATGTTAGTTATCAGCCGCCCATATGTTTCAATCCACCTCTTATACTCATTTAATGCATCTCACTCGTTCTGCGTTTTCTGCCAGAACAAATCAGTGCGTCTGCCATCTGAAAGCTTGCCAGCAAGACGCGGCGTTCAAACCACTGTGAAATCACTAATCCTGCTTGGAATCGCTCGCTTTTCTTTTTTGCGGGTTATTGCGGATCGGCGAGCGGCATGTGAATTGGATTTGAAAGGATAAAGATGATATTTTGCCATTTCTTTCCAGGCAGGTGCGTGCATTGAAGGCTAATGTGCATGTTTAAAGAGCGATTTATCCAATTCGGCTGATGAGCAAAGCTGATGCGTGCTTTTAATTTCAATAATAGTGCTTTTTTCCATTTTCCTCTTAGATTCCTACTCATTTTTGCTCTTTCTGCTTTCAAACAGTGTGTTATAAAAATAATAAAACTAAATTGTATATTTTCTAAAGTACATATGAATGGTGATTTATCATATTTTGTTTTTATTTAACATTTAATTGTAAATTTCCTGCTGTAAATGTGTTATGACTTATCTTTCGATTAGACAACTTAGTTGTCAATTAGACAACTTTTAAGGTGTTTTTTTTTCTAATTTGGATAGTTTTTCAACTCTTAGATTTCAGATTTTCATGGAAAGCTTCTTTATTCAGCTTTCGTGTGATTGAAAATATACACTTATGACCGGTATTGTGGTCCAGGGTCACATTTGTACAATTATCATTTTACTTATATAATCCTACTATTTTCTGCCCTCAAATATGTCTTAAAAAATTTGTACATGTGACTAATAATTTTTATTTATATTTGTATAAAATAATGATTTTTTTAAACAAGGAAATGGCATATTTTTATAAAATAAACAAAACTAAACTAAAATAATAATTAGTCGTTCTTTCCACTGTGGCAACCCATGATGAATCAGGGAATAAGCTGAAGTAAAACAAAACAAAACAAAACAATAAACAAATAATTTAATTTAATTTAATTTAATTTAATTTAATTTAATTTAATTTAAAAATAATTGGTGGTTCTTTCCACTGTGGCAACCCCTGATGAATCAGGGAATAAGCTGAGAGAAAGTAAAAATAAAATTAAATTAAATTAAATAAAATTAAATTAAATAAAATAGTGGTTCTTTTCACTCTGGCAACCCCTGATGAATTAGCGAATAAGCTGAAGAAAAGTAAAAATCAATTTAAATTTAATTTAATTCAACTTAAAAATCTAAAATAAAATAATAATTGGTGGTTCTATCCACTGTGACGACTCTTGATAAAACAGGGAATAACCTGAAGTAAAGTACAATTTGAATAATAAATAATAAATAAAACATAAGTTTTAGGAAATAGCATAGGAAAATAGCATATTTGTAAATAAAGTAAAATAAAGTAAAATTAAAGTAAAATAAAGTACAATTAAATTAAATTAAATTCACACATTCTGTTTATTTATTTATTTTTATTTTTTTCCAGTTTGGAATTGCTCACTTTTCTTTGTGGGTTACTGCTGATCATCGAATGGCTTGAGAAATGGATTTGAAAGGATAAAGATTATTATTTTACTATTTCTTTCAAGGCAGCTGCGTGCACTGAATCTAATACGCACGTTTAAGGAGCGATTTGTGAAATTCAGCTTGTTAAATGAAAAAGAGCAAAATAACAGTCATCAAGTGAATTACTTTCATCTGCGTCTGGGGAATATCCTGATCTCTAATCCCCCTGAATAATCATTCAGCCCAAAAACATGGACTTGATCTGTGAAATCAAACATTTACCTCCATAAAATAGTCTCTCTGCCTTGCAAGGTTTGTGTAACTTCAGGTACAACGAGACCTTTGAGACTAAACACATCTCTGTTTGAGCAAACAAAGATATAAAAATCAAGGTTTTTTTTACATTTAGCATTTCAATAAGATAGATATAGTATTCCTAAAATACAAATTATTAATACAAACAATTAAATAAATACATAAGTAGATGTCTAAATAACTCCTGGTGCTCTGGTTCCCCCCGGAATCCAAAGACATAGGCGCTATAGGTGAATTGGATGAACTAAATTGGCCGTGTGGCCAGTACTGGGTTGCAGCTGGAAGGGCATCCGCTGTGTAAAACATATGCTGTGGCGACCCCTGATGAATGAAGGGACTAAGCCTAAGGAAAATGAATGAATGAATGAATGAATGAATGAATGAATGAATAACATACACAATACAAGTGAGTTTTTAAAAAGTTTTTTTCAACACATTTCTAAAAGTAATAGTTTTTATAACTAATATCTAATAACTAATCGTCGTCAATACAATTTTTAACTAGCTATTTTGTAAGATGCAATATTCAGCTTAAAGTGCAATTTAAAGGATTAACCAGGTTAATTAGTTTATCTGGTTTCAGTTAAGCCATATTTCTTTGGCATCTCAGCATGAGTTCTGTTTTTTGAGGATCTTTAGGTCTACTTCACTTTGTCAGGCAGGTCCTATTCAAATGATTTCTCGATTGCGAGCAGGTGTGGGAGTAATCAGGCCTGGGTGTGGCTAGAGAAAGGACTATGTAGTTTTGGCGTTTGTTTAAAATAAAGTTTCTAATAAAAACCTTCATTTAAAAACTGCACAACATGTTTACAAGGGTTATCTTTGACTGATATTTAAATTAGTTTGATGATCTGAAATTTGAAAGTGTGACAAACATGCAAAAAAAAAGAAAGAAAGAAATCAGTAAAGGGGCTAACACTTTTTCACACCACTGTATTGTGTATTCCAGCCAATCTAAAAGAAACGAGGCTTTCTGCAGAAAAAAAGGTGAGAAATTTGCTCTGTTAAACATCAGTTGGGAAGTATTTGAAAAAGAATGACCAATAGATGTCAACAACTGTGTGTGTAAATGCATAATAATAATAAAAAATAATAATAGAAAAAATTTAATTTACCATTACATGTAATCATTTAATAGACACTTTTGTCCAAAGCGAATTACAATTGTTCAAAGTAACGTACTATACAGTTGTAATTTATTTAAACAAATAAATTAATTAGGGCAGCACGGTGGCTCAGTGGTTAGCACTGTTGCCTCACAGCAAGAAGGTCACTAGTTTGAGTCCCGGCTGGGCCAGTTTGACATTTCTGTGTGGAGTTTGAATGTTCTCCCCATGTGTGTGAGAATGTGAGACGTGTGTGTGTGTGTGTGTGTGTGTGTGTGTGTCTGTGTGTGTGTGTCTGTGTGTGTGTGTGTGAGAGAATGTTAGACTGTAAAGGGGTTTCCTAATACTGGGTTGCAAGTGGAAGGGCATCCGCTGCGTAAAACATATGCTTGAATAGTTGGCAGTTCATTCCGCTTTGGCGACCCCTGATAAATAAGGGACTAAGCTGAAATAAAATTAATAAATAAATTATGGTAGATAAAAACGAAACAATTATAATAATAAAAATGTTGCTGTCCTGGCGACACGGTGGCGCAGTAGGTAGTGCTGTCGCCTCACAGCAAGAAGGTCGCTGGTTCGAGCCTCGGCTGGGGTATTTCTGTGTGGAGTTTGCATGTTGAATTGGGTAAGCTAAATTGTCCGTAGTGTATAAGTGTGAATGAGTGTGTATGGATGTTTCCCGGAGATGGGCTGCAGCTGGAAGGGCATCCGCTGCGTAAAACAAATGCTGGATAAGTTGGCGGTTCATTCCGCTGTGGCGACCCTGGATTAATAAAGGGACTAAGCCGAAAAGAAAATGAATGAATGAATGTTGCTGTCCTGTAAGAGAAAAGTACCTTAAAATAAACGTGCAAAGCTCAGAATTAATCTCAGGCCCGTTTAGTTTTAAAATAGGTTGAAATATCATTGATAAAAAAAATCTACAAATATGTTCCTAATAACAGTAGGTTGTATTGGATTTGACAGTACCCTGGAAAAATGTAGCAAACACAAACACACACACATATGGATTGGAGGACAAGTGGAAGTAAAGCTAATTTGTTTATGCCCGTTCTCGTCAGGCTTCCCTAAAGAGAAGCACCTGTACACGGACAGCAAATGTCAACACCTCCTCACACACACAAACAAGAAAAACATGCATGTCTGTTCCCTGTTTCTTTCTATTCCGTTTCTTTTTCTCCCCCCTGCATAAGGACAATGTGCGATCCACATGGGGGCTTATTGTGATTCATGCTCTTTTTCTTCAAGGCTGTTTTGCTGCAGCAGCCGGCCGTGTGTAAAATGAATACAGTCCTGCAACATTTGAATGGTCCCTGCTGGCCTTTCAAACGCCTCTAATAATGTTTCTGCACAGTCGGGTTTTTCCTTGAGATCTCGTGCTCATTTGCATGTCACGTTCATCCTCATTACGCCCTCGTTTCTTCTATTCTGCACTCTGAGTATGAAGCCAGATCAGTCTCAAAAATAATACATTTGCAAGCACATCCATGCTCATACAAGCACAATCCACATGTACAAAATACGATTTGTAAATTCAAAGCACAATTTGTGAAAGTAAAAATCATAAATGTTTCCCCAAATTAATGGGAGGTGTACATTTATGTATTGTGTTTTGAATTTACTATATTGGATTTGTACATGATAAAAGTCTTGTCGCCTATCCATATTTTAGGAACAACAACAATAACTTGACTTCTAGTCGATCATTTGGGATCAGAAGTGACTTATATGAAAGGCAAAGGCCTCTAGTTTATGCTTATTTTACTAAAATAAAATATGATCATGCCTTGATTTTTAATTATTTAATTAGGACAGGAAGGTCTGATTTTGCTTAGACAAAAGTCTTGTCACTTAACAGAAATATCGTACAGTATAGAATATAAAGTCATAGCGCAGTGGAAAAATAATTAATATTGTGCATGACTCCCATGAGCTTGGAGGACTGCATCCATACATCTCTGCAAAGACTCCAATATCTTATTAACGAAGTGGTCTAAAACGGCAAAGAAAGTGTTCTTGCAGGACTCCCAGAGTTCACCAAGAATCGTTGGATTCATCTTCAATGCCTCTTCCATCTTACCCCAGACATGCTCAATAATGTTCATGTCTGGTGACTGGGCTGGCCAATCCTGGAGCTCCTTTACCTTCTTTGCTTTCAGGAACTTTGATGTGGAGGCTGAAGTATGAGAATGCCGTCCTGCTGAAGAATTTGCCCTCTCCTGTGGCTTGTAATGTAATGGGCAGCACAAATGTCTTGATACCTCAAGCTGTAGATGTTGTCATCCACTCTGCAGATCTCTCGCACACTCCCATACTGAAAGTAAACCCAAACCATGATTTTTTTCTTCACCACTGATTTCTGTGAGAATCTAGGGTCCATGCTGGTTCCAGTAGGTCTTCTGCAGTGTTTGTGATAACTGGGATGGAGTTCAATATATGATTCATCTGAAAAAATCTACCCTCTGCCACTTTTCCAAATGATCAACTAGAAGTCAAATTATTATTATTATTATATTATGACGACAAGACATTTGTCAGGTAGTATATATCTGTGAATCGTATGAATTGGATTTGCATATTTATAAATTGTGTTTTGAATTTAGAGGGCGCCACGGTGGCGCGTGAGTAGCACGTTCGCCTCACAGCAAGAAGGTCGCTGGTTCGATCCCCGGTTGGGGCAGGTCCCGGTTGGGCCAGTTGGCATTTCTGTGTGGAGTTTGCATGTTCTCCCCGTGGTTGCGTGGGTTTCCTCCGGGTGCTCCGGTTTCCCCCACAGTCCAAAGACATGCGGTATAGGTGAATTGGGTAAGCTAAATTGTCCATAGTGTATGTGTGTGAATGAGAATGTATGAATGTGTTTCCCAGAGATGGGTTGTGGCTGGAAGGGTATCCACTGCGTAAAACAAATGCCGGATAAGTTGGCGGTTGATTCCGCTGTGGCGACCCCGGATTAATAAAGGGCCAAAAAGAAAATGAATGAATGAATGTTTTGAATTTAGCAGTTGGATTTGTGTATTTAAGAGTTGAAATTTGCAAGTGTGGAGTGTATGAATTTTATTTTGTAAACATTATTTTTGAGACTGATCTGGCTCCATACTGGTTCTCTTTTTTTTCTCTCTCTCCACACTTAGCACATCTGTTGGGTTTGTATGCGGGAGGCGCTTCTGTCCTCTCTGGATCTCTTTTGCATGAGGAACGTGTGTGTGTTGTAGATCAGATGATGATCGATGCAGTAGGTGTGAACTTGAACTTGTGTTTGGTGTACAGAAGAAGACACTGCAGTCAGGTTCTGTTATTGGATGATTTTAGGTTGGCATTAGTATTAGTATTAGAGCATTAGTATTAAAAAAAATGACAATATGGACAAAAACAAGACACACTGTATATAGTGTGGGTTAGGGATGCATGATATTGATGAAAATGAATGACAATATCTTATTTTTAAGCAATAGATATTGCGATATGAACACAGTTTGGCAAGATGGTTGGGCAATTTTCTGTGGAGTCTAATAGTATTCAGGAAGAGAAAGTCTTGATGCCAAATATCCAAAAAAATATTATATCAATTCATAATATTGTTTTGCTTTTACCTTCAGAAGTAATTAAGTTTAATTAAAATAGCTAAATTATCTTATAATGCGGTGTGTAAAATAGTCTTGTTTTCGCTTTGAAATGTAGATATTTGGACTAGAAACAAGGCAAAAATTCTAAGATTTATTTTGCATAATCTTATAAATTCTGTGTGTATATAATTAAATACAATTAATATTTGTTACAACTCCAAGCATTGGAATTTTTTGTGCCCAAATGTCTTAAACTCTCTTGAAATGCTCAGTCACAGGCCTTAAAACACATAAAATGATAAATGTTCACTCTGTTGTGGTTAAACTTAGCAGTGACTTGCGCATTCTTTATATGCAGCATTGCATATCTAGTAATGTGACTATTGTGCACTGTGATATCGATGCTGATACTGTATATTATGCAGCACTAGTGTGAGTGTAGAGTCTCCTGCCTGCCTGATTTGCTGGAATGTTCCACAATCTGAAATATTGTTATGGCTTATCAGTGTTCTGCTGCTTTGGCACAGTCTATTGTAAAAAGCACTTCAGAAATAAATTTGAATAGAGTTGAGTTGAGTTGAACAGAGGTGTTTGACACATTTGGAATCATGAAGTAAAAATAATGAAAACGGAGTAATATTTTTTGTTGCATATATTAATGCAAATGGATGAATTTATAAATGTTTTGATAATGCATATCCATTTAAATGGGATTTTGTGAAATGTCATATCATGTTATCTCAAAGTTATTACAAATTAAAGATCATAAAACATATATATACACACAAATATTAGTGAAATTGTATATAATAAACATATAATAATTAACATCCGCATGCAATAGGTTGGGATTTTTTGTTTGTTTGTTAATGGAATTCACATTTTTATTCAACAAGGGCACATTAAATTGATCAAAGTAGACATTTATAATGGATTATTCTATTATTCAAAATATATATTCATATAACAAACAAACTAAACTTAATTTGTATTAAAGTTGCATTAAATCCATAAAAATAAAAATATGATATCAGATTTTTTTTGTCAGAACTTGTCGATAATATTGCTAAAAATGTAATGCATGCAGGAATAAATTAATTAAAAATATATCACTTTATATTGGAATCATATTTAACATATTATTTAACATACTATTTTTACAACATTTTACATAGCCTTGCTGAGAATAAGACCCTTTTTTTTGGATGGCAGAGCATGCAAGCTTATTTTAACAGTGCACTATGTAAAAAATAATATTAACCAAATAATATTACACTGACCGTTATAGGATACCAAGCGCAATACATTTTATTGCTAAACTGAGGTGTATTTTATTCCCAAATTCACATGTCTGATTGATAGACTGGAATGTTTTTGTCAGGAAGCTCTCCCATAAGAATGTGGGCAGAATACTCGGAAAACCTACTGTACGTCACTGTAAATCCAAGAAGGATAAGCAAAACACACTATTTGTTCTTAATCTCTAAAAAAATCTTATTAAATACACAAACAAACATCCAAACTTGTACAATCCTTGACAATTAGTCTCATTTCATGCAAATCAAGAGCAAAATTGGGCAAAATTAGTCAGCGACTGCAAGCAATTAAAGGCACCAGTGGATCTTTCCACTGCCAATGTGCAAATTAAAGAGCATAAACACAACATCTCCTTTCCAGAATGGCCAACACAATCTACTGAATGCTGCAGTCCTGATGTCAAAACCTGAAAAACTAATTCAACGTTTTCATATTTTATGATCATGTTTAAAATACGACCTGTGGTTAAAACACCTTATTTAGATGCTTTACTGTAATTTAAACTGTCAAACGTGAAGTAGATCAGAAAACAATCTATTGAATATATCAAATAAAGTGAAATGTAAACACAACACTGTATTTTATTTTAAACATAAGTAACTAACATACCGGAATGGTAATCTAATTATATTAACTACCAATATGCATATACTATACATACTTAAACTATACTCATAACCTAGGACAGAATATACGAGTACTTTTACATAAGACATAACAATATTGTGCAAGATATTGTGCAAAGGAGGTATTTAAGATTGATAAACAAGTAGTGCAACAAGATTTGGGGTACACTCACAAGTAAACATTTGTTTTTCTTATCCTTTTAAGGTACTTAAGTAAAATGCCAGGTGCATATGGAGTAAAAGTGTTTCAACAGGTGGTTTGTCGAGCCCACTCACATGCGTGAGGCACACTCAGGATTGCAATCATTTCTGAGGTTTTCGTGTGGTGTGGTATAAAGTATGTATACCACATTTATACTCTATGTTATACAATATGTTTATGTTATAAAACATCTGTATTAAGTAGGACGGCATGGTGGCTCAGTGATTAGCACTGTTGCCTTGCAGCAAGAAGGTTGCTGGTTTAAGTCCCAGCTGGGTCAGTTGGCATTTCTGTGTGGAGTTTGCATGTTCTCACTGTGGTCGCGTGGGTTTCACCTACAGTCCAAAGACATGCAGTATAGGTGGATTGGGTAAACAAAATTGGCCGTAGTGTATGAGTGTGTATGTGAATGTGAGAGTGTATTGGTGTTACCCAGTACTGGGTTGTAGCTAGAAGGGCATCTGCTGCGTGAAACATATGCTGGATAGTCGGCGGTTCATTCCACTGTGGCGACCCCAATCAGAAACTAAGCCGAAGGAAAATTAATGATTTGTATTAAGTAAATAAAGGAACACTCCTGGGGTGTGAGTGTGTCCAGTTTACCTTTAACAAAGACATTAATTTACTCATAAATGTAAACACTATGCATTTTAAACCACATAAGAACTTTTTAAAGGAACCAAATGGTAACTAATCTTTCTAAATTTTGACTTATAAAGGTAATCAAACACTATAAAAATGCCAGTTATTATTTTTTTGGACATTGAAATATGGTGCAAATACCAATAAATTGACTTCAGCAAACCTCAAGGTTTTCAACATTTTGAGCTGCTAAGACTTCTGCTGCATCCCACTTCGCCTACTTATACTTTGTCCTAAAAGTTTGTGTTTTTTTTGTTTTGTTTTGTTTTTTTGTGAAGAATAAGTACACACTTTTGAATATGTTACAGAAGAGTAAGAAAGCTTTAGTACATACCACTTCCTCACTAATAGACCGTTATGTGGCTTAGTTACGTGCTCTGTTAATCATCTCAACACATCCTCAACATTTTTTTCATATCTACCTTACACTGCAAACACACATGTCGGGACAGCATGAAGGAATTAAGTTAACTTATTCGTTTTTCTAAATTTAAGTGGATTGTACATAAAAAAGAAAAAAAAACACAAAAAAACTGAACAATTGTGCTGTTTCAACTCATTTTAAATAAGTAATTTGAATAAACAGCAAACATCATTTTTGGAGTGTATCTAAGAAGCCGCATCAGTTTAATCTGCCATTCGAGAGTCTTTTATGCAAAGAAGTCTCAGATGTTAATGTCAAGCTAATGACCCAAAACATCTTTATAGGAGTTCACATTGCTGTTGCAGAATAAATATAACACAGAAAACCAAATTTAGTGCGCCACAGTGGCGTAGTGAGTAGCACGTTCGCCTCACAGCAAGAGGGTCGCTGGTTCGAGCCTCGGCTGGGTCAGTTGGCATTTCTGTGTGGAGTTTGCATGTTCTCCCCGTGGTTGCGTGGGTTTCCTCCAGGTGCTCCGGTTTCCCCCACAAGTACAAAGACATGTGGTATAGGTGAATTGGGTAGGCTAAATTCTCCGTAGTGTATGAGTGTGTACGGATGTTTCCCAGAGATGGGTTGCAGCTGGAAGGGCATCCGCTGTGTAAAACAAATGCTGGATAAGTTGGCAGTTCATTCCGCTGTGGCGACCCCGGATTAATAAAGGGACTGAGCCGAAAAGAAAATGAATGAATGAATGAAAACCAAATTTATTTATTTTCCAGTAGGTTACATCTTAATTTACATTCACATATCTTTACCAAAGCCTCTCCACTGAACCATCGGTCTCGCATCTCTGCCATGTTTGTAGTTTGTAAACACTTTTTACCTACGTTTGTAGTTCTAATGAAATCCTCATCCAATATATTGTGGGCAATATTAGCCACTAGAGTACGCACGAATCTCCGCTTCGACTCTCCACCAGAAATAGTACACCATCCTGGTGACTTTCATTTCAGCATACTATGATTTGGGACATACTACTTCTATTTTCGAATACTCTTTAGGACGTATAGCATGCGAATTGGGACGCGGCATGTGTCATTTGGAGTTGTTAGGTTATGGAGAACTTGTCAAAGTCTGAGGCTCACACGATCTCGCTCCCCCCAGAGGAGAGAAGAACTGGGTTTCCCCTCCTTGCTTTTTCGCATTTACCTTGGCTCACTTTGTTGTGGAAATTTCCACAAGGTCCAATTAAGCTTTCCCTGGATGGCGGCACGTGCGATAACACATATTTTATCAGCTCTTTCATCTGATCTCGTCACCAGGCCGCACTTCCCCCATCGCTCTTACTCACATCAAACACTTGCGCGTGTATTTTTTGCCACTCCTTCCCCCATTCTTCACCTCACGCTCTCGTTCGGCAGCATCACTTGGCCACTGAGGCTGGTTGCTGTGGCAACATCTCCCAACGGAGCTGGCTACCTTCCCTGTTACCGTAGCAACTGGTTCCCTGCAGGATTCCAAATGAGCCACTCCATCTCTCTCTCTCTGCCTCTCTCTCTCTCTCTCTCTCTCTCTCTCTCTCTGCTTTCCATAATTGAACTGAAATATGCTTTCCTGGCTGCTTTATATTCAGTAGGTCAAAAATATAGCCCAAAAGAACCGCTAAATGAGCGCGGCGCATTAGAGCCATTGATATTGTTTGTTTGAACGCTACACAGCTGCCACTTAAGACGCTCAGGCACACATTTACATGTGACTGATGCCGCCCTGATACAATGGCTCATGACATAATTAAACCAAATCAGATAATGTCCAACGATTTCTGGGGTCTAAATGGGCCCAGTGCATTTCACTCCGAATCCCAGCATCTCTAAATACTTCATTGTGTCTGATGCATGGAATTAGCATCTTGCAGTTTATTTTTTTTCCCCAAATAGGGAGTCTATTAAGTTTGTTTTTGTTCCAAACAGTCATGGTGTGCTTCCTTTGAGACTGTTTACACATAAAATGAACTGTGCTGTATTAAACTGCTTAATATTCATTCATTCATTTTCTTTTCGGCTTAGTCCCTTTTATTAATCTGGGATCGCCACAACGGAATGAACCGCTAACTTATCCAGCATTTGTTTTACGCAGCGGATGCCCTTCCAGCTGCAACCCATCTCTGGGAAATGTGCTTAATATATTAAAGCTTAAATAAAAATACATTAATGCTTGTAGAGATCACTTGGAAATCATCCCTTAGGGGTGGTAAAGGAACAGTGGTGGGATGAACGGGAACAGAAGTAAGAGGATAAATAGTTTGATAGGTAGATAGGTTGATTGGGAGTCCAACGATGACGCCCAGAGATTTAGAGTGGGGGTACCGTGGATTTTGCATGTTTTCCCCCTGTTAGTGTGGGTTTCTTCTGGGTGCTCCGGTTTCCCCCACAGTCCAAAGACATGCGCTATAGATGAATTGAATAAACTAAATTGGCCGTAGTGTATGTTTGTGAATGTTTCCCAGTACAGGGTTGCAGCTGAAAGGGCATCCGCTGTGTAAAACATATGCTGGTTAGGTTGGCGGTTCATTTTGCTGTGGTGACCCCTGATGAATAAAGGGACTAAGCTGAAAGAAAAGACCCCAACCTCCCCACCCCAATTCAACCTATGAGGGAAGAGAGGGTTATGAGGATTGTTAATGGGAGACAAGGAAACAGAAGGAGGTAGGGTGGGTTCAAGAGAACGAGAAGAACAGTGCTAGAGGGCTGGTCTGCCTTTAAGTTTTAGGGAGTAGGTGATTGGTTAAGGAGGCAACATGAGGCGTGGTCCCGCTGCCGAGCTTTTGTAAACGAGTGTGTTTCAAAATGTGTTTGATTAAAATGTTGTTTTTAGTTTTATTCTGTAAACGACTGATGATATTTCTTCCAAATGTAAAATAAAAATGTTGTCATTTAGACCTGTCTTTTCATAAAATTGCACACAAAAGAGCCATGTTTTCAGAAACATGTTACATGAAACATGTGCATTATATATTCATTCATTTTCTTTTTAGCTTTGTCCGTTTATTAATCTGGGGCCGCCACAGCGAAATGAACCGCCAACTTATCTAGTATATGTTTTTTTACAGAGCGGATGCCCATCCGGCTGCAACCCATCTTTGGCAAACATCCATACACACTCATTCACACACATACACTACGGACAATTTAGCTTACCCAAATCACCCCGTTATTTCTTCAATATTATATTAATTTTTAGACAACACAATACTAATGTTTTCACCTCCGAAAAGTTAAGAAATCGACACTGTAGAACACTGTCAATAAGTCATGACAGCAAATGTTTTCATCTTGCTTTAACTTTTTTAAATAAGTTAATCAGGTCTCAACTCATTTTTTAAGACATACAAAGTGTAACTTGGGGCAGCACGGTGGCTCAGTGGTTAGCACTGTCATCTCACAGCAAGAAGGTTGCTGGTCAGGCTGGGTCAGTTGGCATTTCTGTGTGGAGTTTGCATGTTCAACTTGTGTTTGCGTGGGTTTCCTTCAGGTGATCCGGTTTCCCCCACAGTCCAAAGATATAGGTATAGGTGAATTGTATAAACTAAATTGGCCATAGTGTGTGTGTGAATGAGTGTGAATGAGTGTTTCCCAATACTGGGTTGCGGCTGAATAGACATCCGCTGTGTAAAACCTACTGCATTCTGGAATAGTTGGTGGTTCGTTCCGCTGTGGTGACCTCTGATAAATCAGAGAGTAAGCCGAAGGAAAATAAGTGAATGTATGAAAGTTTAACTTAATATCTTTAGTCAGCTTGATTGATTTAAGTTGAAATGATGAACTCAAACATTTAAAACAGCAAGATTTTGGAATAAACCTGACTTTTCAATGATTTCACTAAAAAATAAAACTAAAATCTAATCTTGAAATCCTAATAAATACCATAATGGCATAAATTGCAAAGAAAAATACTATGGAGTTAGATTATCTAACTAAATCTTACATCTTTTAAAAAAATGACTATTGGCCTATTAAGTTCCATAGATTGTGTCAAAGGACCTCTACTTTCTCTGAGAGTGTCTTTGCATGTGAAATATACACGATCTGCTTCATCCTCCCTACCGCAGAAGCCTTTAATATTCATATAAATATTCATCACAGACCATTAGCGAGCGATATTACTCATGTCTCAAATTGCAAAGTGTAATTGCTGCTATTAGCAGGGATTTAGTAGTGGTGTTAGCATTAGTATTAATGCACACACTCAGCTCTTAAATTGTAAAACAGCGTTATGTTTTTGTGTCACATTTGACTGTGAAAGATATTTATGGTGCAGAACTTTGCTGTTATTATTAACAAAAGGTAAAACTGTTAAGAATCTTCTTTTATTAATGCCAATGAATCTGAGATAAAATTTTCAGAAGAAAAAGTTGCAGTATACTTCAAAACTCAGTGGTTAGCACGGTCACCTCACAGCAAGAAGGTTGCTGGTTCTAGTCCCGGCTGGGCCAGTTGGCATTTCTGTGGAGTTTGCATGTTCTCCTCGTGATCGCGTGGGTTTCCTCCGGGTGCTCCGGTTTCCCCCACAGTCATGCACTATATTGTAGGTGAATTGAATAAACTAAGGGGTGACACGGTGGCACAGTAGGTAGTGCTGTTGCCTCACAGCAAGAAGGTTGCTGGTTCGAGCCTCGGCTGGGCCAGTTGGCATTTCTGTGTGGAGTTTGCATGTTCTCTCGCGTGGGTTTCCTCCGGGTGCACTGGTTTCCCCCACAGTCCAAAGATATGCGTTACAGGTGAATTGGGTAAGCTAAATTGGCCGTAGTGTATGTGTGTGAATGAGTGTGTATGGATGTTTCCCAGAGATGGGTTGCAGCTGGAAGGACATCCGCTGCGTAAAACAAATGCTGGATAAGTTGGCGGTTCATTCCGCTGTGGCGACCTCGGATTAATAAAGGGACTAAGCCGAAAAGAAAATGAATGAATAAACTAAATTGGCCTTAGTGTATGAGTGTGTGTGTGGATGAGAGTGTATGGGTGCTACTTAGTACTGGATTGTGGCTGGAAGGGCTACTTGAAAAATCTCATTTTCTCTGAACATATGATTTAGACTTATGCTTGTGAATAAAATGTTTTTTTTTGTTTTTAATTCTTTACAGTACTGATAAAAGTATTGCTATTTCTAGTATGTTATATATTTCTAGTATACATTTTTTAGGTAACACAATACTAAAGTTTTAAATTCAAATGACTTAAGAAATCAAAATTTTTGGTATAATAAAAAAAGAAAAGGGTGGGGGTTTTTTTAACCAATATTTGTTTTCTACAAAAAAAAAAAAATAGTTCTAGATAACTATATTTTTTATTGGCTTTCTGGAACTGTCCATCACCAGACTCAAACCCCGTTGTCGCGGTAAACTCCGCTCCATGTCACAAGTGCACGGACATACATGGCTACACTGTAAAAAAAATCCGGAATTTTGGGGTTTATCTCCGGCAGCTGAGGTGCCAGAAAAAAAAAACGCAAAATAACGACCATTAAATTACTGAAATATATCGCAAAATAACGGATATTAAATTATAGAAATATCCTTACATTAAAATTTCTGGTCAATTTCTGTCATTTAACATGGCTGCACAGTCCAAAGACATGCACTATAGGTGAATTGGGTAAGCTAAATTGTCTGCAATGTATGTATGTGAATGAAAGTGTATGGGTTTTTCCCAGTGATGGGAATAGTGTAGCTACAGTAACTGGACAAACTGGTAACAGCGGAAAAGCAGTCCACATGGTTTTGAAGATGAAATAAAGCCATGCGTACCTCTGGATAAATAATTTGTGATCTCCAGAAATGTATATAGGGGTACATTTTCAGAATGAGCCTACTATCGGTTGGGTTTAGGGAAGGGGGGTGGTTGAGGCAGTCAGTCGGTCGGTCAATCAGTTGACAATGGCCTCTGGTGGATTTATACAAGACTGGCTGGCGTGAATGGCACTCGTGAGAGAAATTTGAGATCTCAGAAAGCATACACGGCAGCCTCTGGTGGATTTGCGAGAACAAAAACTGCAAAAAAGTACCTCATGTTGATAATTCTCTTTCCTAACGCATAAACTAACATTCACAAAGCAGGTTTGTTCATGATGAGAAAGCTAGTCTAACGTCAACTATTCTGTACCTGGTTAGAAGATTCAACCATTGTTCATTATCTGCATTACACCATTTAGCACTAATGGTTCCAGAACGAAGCATGTCAGATTGAACAAAAAAGCGTCTGTAAACTGTATATACACACACACAATAAGCTATTCTTCAGTCCATGCCCTGAAGGTCTAATACTTTTCGCCGTTTCTGCAAAAGTGAAAAACGCCCTGTAATCTTCGCTGAATAGAGAAGCACAGTTCAACAATTCATTCAATTATCTGCGCTCGTGAAACATTTTGATAGCGACAGAACTCATCTCGGCTCACAGTGGCAAGTGTTTACAAATGGCATTTTCTTGCTGTGTCCTTGAGACATCCTGCCAGTGCGAAATATGCCGCCGGTAAAAGATTGTCGAGGAGAAAAAAACACACCGAATGAAAGATTACAGCAAACAGATACAGCACAAAGGAAGAAATGAATCGCTGCTGTGAAAAGCAAACATTTTTAACGTGATGAACAAGTCAAGATAGACCATAATGCTGCTACGCAAGGGTTTGAGAAGAGAAAGAGAGAGAGAAAGAGATAGACATTGTAATTTAAATCATATTTACTTAATACAAACTTTTAAAAACACCACGTTTCCAACACGGGCTGAATATGTAGCCCTGTATACATTTCTGGAGAACGCGAATTATGTAGTGCAGAGGTACGTATTGCTGCATTTCATCTTTAAAGCGAACGATATGGGGTAGTATGATGCCACAGATGGCTTCTCTTTCTTTTCGTGCTACAAGCTGACCGGTTATCTCTGTGTGGACGGCTTTTCCACTGTTATTACTTTGCCCAGTAGCTCGCCATGTACGACGGTGGACTCGAGGCGCAGAGAGGAGTTGACTGTGACAACGGGGTTCAGGTCTGGGAAAGAACGGTTCAAGAAAGCAGGTTAGACAAAAGCAAAAGCCAAAAATTAAAATAAACAAGTGTGAACATGGTAAGATCTGAAAACGTGGTAAAAATTCAGCGCCCATGGGGGCTTTTCTTTTTCTGGATTGCTTTTGAAAACACTATCGGTTGGGTTTAGGGAAGGGGGGTAGGTGAGGCAGTCAGTCGGTCGGTCAATCAGTTGACAATGGCCTCTGGTGGATTTATGACTGGCTGGCGTGAATGGCACTCGTGAGAGAAATTTGAGATCTCAGAAAGCAGACACAGCAGCCTCTGGTGGATTTGCGAGAACAAAAACTGCAAAAAAAAGTACCTCCTGGGACGTATTTCGTGATTTCCAGAAGCTGTAGCAACCCCTGATGAATAAAGGGACTAAGCTGAAAAGAAAATGAATGAATGATGATGATGACGACGACGATGATGATATATATACATTGTATAATCACTTTAATATTTTATTTATTGTTCATGTAATTTGCGATGTTTTGGCAATAATTGACAAGTCATTTCAATAAAGCAAGTTTGGATTTAATTTAATTTAATTGAGAGATAGGGAGAAATAGTCAGAATTACAGTTATTATTACAAATCTCAATGAATGTACAGTTGTGTATTATATTTTACATGTATTAATATTATTATTATTAATATTATTATTATTATTAATACTACTACTAATAATAATAATTATGATAATAATAATAATAATAATAATAATAATAATAATAATAATAATGATAATGATAATAATAATAATAATAATAATAATAATAATAATAATATTTCTCTTAAATAGTCTTTTTAATAATCCTATTAGTCTTTTTTGTCTTATATTGTGTATGTGTTTATCCAAATTCTAATAGTGTGGGGTTGTTTTCTGTATGTATGTATAGTATATGTATTGTATAATCACTATACAATTTTATTAATTGTTCCTGTAATCTGCAGTGCTTTAGCAGTACTTGAAAATGTATGCCGATAAGGAAGATTGCACTGAATTGGGATAGAGAGAAATAGTCAAAAACATTATTACAAAGCATCTGAATGGATGTACAGTATTCATTCATTCATTTTCTTGTCACCACAGCAGAATGAACTACCAATTTATCCAGCATACTGTATGTTTTATACAGCAGAGGCTCTTCTAGCTGCAACCAATCACTGGGAAAAACCCATACACTTTCATTCACACATACATTGCAGACAGTTTAGCTTACCCAAATCACCCATAGCGCATGTCTTTGGACTGTGCACCCAGAGGAAACTCATGCGAAGACAGGGTGAACATGCAAACTCAAACCAGTGCTGTGAGGAGAAAGCGATACCCACCGCACTCCTCGGATGTACAGTATTTAATTTTTTCTCACGTCATCTTTTAAATAACCATATTAGTTTGTTATTTTGTGTATGTATTTACAGCATCAACATTCTACCAATGAAGCTCTTTTGAATCTAATTGAATTGAAGGTGGGGGGGGGGGGGGGGGGGGGGGGGGGGGGTGTTGCAGAGAACATCGAGTTCAATTAGATTGACAGAAAAGATGGAGAATAAGTGAAGTGGGCACAGACGATAAATATTTTATTGCAAAACAAACTGAGATGATATGAAAAAAAGAGGTTCGCAGCAGTGGGGATGAATGTGCGGATGGTGGATGGAGGGACGTTTGAGAACAGGAGAGCGTGACAGAGGCGCCCAAGCAGATCCAACAAGCTAGAGTCCAGACCCTTCTGAGAGCCTACATTATTGATGAAGCTGCAGCAGCCAGACATCTCGGTCTTTTTTTTTGTGTGTGTCGAGCATCATACATTTTAGGGTTTGGGTGCATAATGAGGTTGTGCAAAAAGCAGAATTTAAGAGTGGATTCTCTTTATATTCATGAGCGTGAGTGTGGATTGAATTTGCCACAGAAGTGGAAAGGACAATATTCAAAAATTGAGTTTGCACTGTAAACAATGCTGGGTTACACATGATTGATTTGTGTTGGTTATTGATGGCATATTTTGTTAACTCACATTGCTAGTTTTATGGTGAACAATTCATCAGTGTGTGTCATTAAGAAAAAAAATGTTTGCCCCTGTTATCTTAAATGGAAATCTGAAAATGCACTGTTGGTTTTCAGTTAAATTGTCAGATTACGTCTGTCTGAGTTAATAGGCGTGGCTGACATACTTAACCACGCCCCTCCAACTGTCAGTTATGACAACAAACAGAAACGGTGAGCAGGACGTGTTTGTTAGGCTGTAATAACTCTCCTGAAACCCTTTTCCTGATCTTTCTGAATGAAATGCCTATAATTCTACATCCAATCAGATTGCAGTAGAAAAAAAGCCACGCCCACTGCACTGTAAAAATTGCAGGGTTCCACATAGGCATGGGTCTGTATAAGATTCTGACGGTATGATAACCTTAGAGAAAAATATCACGGTTTCATGGTATGATGGTTTTCTGTTTACTGCTCTAAAATATATTCTTTTTTAAATGTCTGGGTAAAAAACTAAAACTTGTTTACTCTTTGAAAACAATATATTTTATTTTTTGAAAGATGCATAATATTTTTTCAGGCTAAATAATTTAAAAGATTAATTGACTTCCGCTGTCTTCATTTGTTTCAAAAACACAGATTTCTTTACAATTTACAACAGCATTTTTTGCTATTCTTTGCTGCTGGAGATACTGTTGTCCTAATAAAACGAAAAAAAAAAAATGTAAATAAAAAATCTTACACATACTTTAGGAACTGTACAGCAGAAAAATCGGTTTTAAAACCTTGACTTTTCCAAATCGTGGTATACATTGAAAACAGTTTTCATCCCATGCCTAGTTCCACATGATTCCTGTATGTAGTCCCAACACAAATCACTTAGTTGATTTTACAATTTAAGTAGATTGAACATAAAACAATTAAGTTGTCCTAAACAAACCCGCAAGAATTGTGTTGATTCAGCTCATTTTAAATGTGTAATTTGAACAAGCAGCAAAAATATTTTTTGAGTGTGTTTTTTCATTTAATATTCGGTTTCTCTAGAAACCGTCATAAATTCACAATACAAAAAAATGGTTGCAGCTTCCAGTTCATGTGGATTTTAAGTAAAATTAATAGTTTTTACAAATTTAAGTAGATTGAGCATAAAAAATGTAAGTTGTCTTCCTAAAAAAAAACTCAAGAATTGTGTCGTTTCAGCTTATTTTAAGTAACTAGTTTGAACAAACAGCAAACAAATTTTTTTTTAAGTGTACTTCACTAGAACAAAGAAATTTAATTCTTCCATGGCCCATTAATGGTAATTTATTCAACAATGAATATGCTATTATATGTAATATGGCATTTTTTTAAAGAGTGGCATATGGTGAAATGCATAAGCTAAATAGAATTTTTATAAACTGATGTTCAAGCATTTGAGTTGATGATGTTTTTGTTGTTGTTAGAAACAAGTAAGAGTTCAGAAAAAAAAAAAAAAGATTAGTTCCTTAACTCAAAGTGAGAAACCCGCTGTAATTTGAACCTGTTCAGTTGACTTAATTTGTATAATTATGCGCATAATGTTCATTTACTTAAAAAATGAGTAAACCTGCTGCCTTGAAGTTATTAAATAAAGATAACTAATTGCTTTTAAAAAAAGCAATGGGTTTACCCAATTTTTTTATAGCAATGCCTACTAATCGCTTTTTTACAGAGTGTCTTGTATTCTTCAAAGGCTGAATCCATTTGTATAAAGTACAGTAAACAGTCATATTAGAACACATAATTACCGTTGGCTTCTATTTTAATATATTTTACATGGTCATTTATTGTGGAGCAAAAGCTGAATTTCCAGCATAATATCTCTAGCATCACACTGTCAACTCACACAAATGTTTTATTTTGAATTTTTTTT
>CAIGQQ010004837.1:9298811-9339874 GCA_903798035.1 Danio albolineatus
ATATAATATAATATAATATAATATAATATAATATAATATAATATAATATAATATAATATAATATAATATAAAAGTTGGCGGTTCATTCCACTGTGGGGACCCCAGATTAATAAAGGGACTAAGCTGAAAAGAAAATGAATGAATATATATATATATATATATATATGGAATCATTTAATGTATATTAGGCTTTCCTTTCAATAAATTTTTCTAAAAGTCTTTTGCTATCACTGCAGAGTATCTGTCAGAGCATTATATATTCACAAGTTCAAAGCTAACAAAGCAGCAATCTCCGAACAGCTAATGTACCACTATGACAAATGACTCATCCAAAAAGCAATGAGGTAAAACTATGATCATCAAAATGCAATGTACACTTCTCCAGAGGACCCCAGTCCAGATGTGCTCTATAATTGTGAATGATTTTTCCGATCTTTTGGAACGATTTCATGGTCTGTTCCCCAAGGGCTTCGCTGTACAGCTTCATCAGGTCTCAGGTTCCATAATGCGGAGTCTCTCCTCTGCTTCTAGAAATCCAATATCGAAATCTTCTCAGAGGAATCTCACGCTCTCAACAAGCTACACAAAAGGCCACAGTTCAGCTGTTCCATAAACAAAATACAGAAGAGCGCTCGAAAATCCTCCAAACACATATAGGAATAATGCTTGCGAACTAGCATCAACAAACAAGCGCTTTACAACAGTCTAAACATCCCTTTCATGAGGGAACCAAACTCCCAGAGAAGATTATGTGAGGTACATGGTAAGGTATAATGAAGGACACCACATATTCAGGGTGAAATTTGAACTCAACAAACAACTGCTTCACAACAGCCTAAACATCGCTTTCAGAAGGGAACCAAACTCCCAGAGAAGATTATGTGAGGTACATGGTAAGGTATAATAAAGGAAACCACATATTCAGGGTGAAATCGTAAGTCAGCAAACAACTGCTTCACAACATAAACAAATAACTGCTTCGTAACAGTCTAAACATGGTGTCATGGGTGAAACAAACCCTACAGTAGATTACGTGAGGTACATGGTAAGGTACAATGAAGGAAACCACAAATTCAGGGTAAAATTTGAAGTCAACAAGCAACTGCTTCACAACATAAACAAATAACTGCATCACAACTAGGCTTGGGCAGTATCCAAATTTTGATACCGTCAAAGCTCCTCTCTATTTTACCCCGGTATATGGTTAGGCATGGGACGATAACAATTTTCAAGGTATAGCGCGGTTTAGAAAAGTCAAGGTTTTATAACCGCCAACATTTTCTGTAATACCGCTCCTAAGGTATGTGTAAGATATCTTATTTACGTCTTGTTGTTGTTGTTGTTTTTAGGACAACAGTATCTCCAGCAGAAGAAATATCCAAAGATCCCATTTTAAATTGTAAAGAAATCAGTGTTTTTTTAAACTAATGAAGACAGCAGAAGTCAAGGATTCATTCTCATTGTTTAGCCTGAAATGTTTACTGCTCCGAAATACTTTAAATGTTTCTCAAAATAAAATATAATGTGTTTTTTACCCAGACACTTAAAAAGAATATATTTTAGAGCAGTGATCACAATATCGTCAAACCGGGATATTTTTATCCAAGGTTATACCGTCAGAATCTTATACCGGCCCATGCCTATATACGGCATTACCGTGAATAATAAATAAGTAATGGCGTAAGGCTCAGACAGCATTACCAAACTGTTGGCTTGTGCCCAAACTGTTCAAAAGCTGAATGCCAAACACTAATACTGAAACCATAACAAAATAACATGCACAACAACAACTTTTATAATTACAAGTTTTATTTAATATAATATATTTCCTTCGCCAAGTAATTTGTCACTGCATCAGTAAAGGTTTTCCAACGGACGCTGTCCCTTTACACCTTTTTGTTGCACAATTTGCAAATTGCCTCGTCCGTATTTACCACCTCTCCCTTCTCGTTTGATCGAAACCTGAAAAACTGCCAAAGTTCAGAAGTTGTGTCCTATTTCAAGACCAGGTCACTTGGTGCACAATTCGCCATCTCTCCCCACCTCTCTCTTTCTCTTCCACACTGTCCCGTGATGACAATCACGCATATGCATGGCATTAAATAAATTATATGCAATATTCAATCCTTTTCTCCTATATGAGTGCATTGTTTTTTATGATGGTATAACGGTATTGAAACTGATACCGTTGCTATTTTCAGAGACTGCGGTATACCATATTACTGTCCAAACCTATTCACAACAGTCTAAACATCGTTTTCAAGAGGGAAACAAACTCCCAGAGAAGATTAAGTGAGGCACATGTTAAGGTACAATGAAGTAAACTATATATAAGGGATGAAATTTAAAGTCAACAGTCAACTGCTTTACAACAATCTAAACATTAAAGAGAAGACAAGGTACAATAAAGAACATCACAAAGTTAAGGGCAATAGTTGGTCAACAAACAGCTTCACTTTAAAACTGCTTCACTACATCAAAAATCAACGATTAAACAACCACCTTCTCAATATCAACAACTGATTTACAACTACATCAACAAACAACCAATTTAAAACCACAACATTAACAAACCACCACATCACAACATCAACAAACAACCATTTTACAACCCCTTCACTACTTCAACAAACAAAACATCCTTTCATGAGGGAAACGACTCCCAAAAAACACTGTCATAAATAAAGGTATACGACCCAGAGAGTTCAAGTACGCACATCATGATTTTGCCAAGTACGATGCGATCCTGGATTAACATCTACAGTATGTTGATCCTGGAACATCATTTTTGTTCAAATATGCAATCCATATCTATTTCCTACCCCTAAACCTAGTCATAACTGTAAATTATTCCCAAAATCAGAGGGGAATAATAGTTGCATAACAATCATGAAGAAGTGCATAAACCTAACCATAAGCCTAAACATATCCCTTAATTCTGATTGGCTGATTGGAATGTTGTTCCTTCATCAACATAGATGTTAATCCAGGAACATGTCCTACTTGGTTCAGGTTCATGTACATCTGTAAGTTGTATTTTAAAGATAGTTTTGTCTGGGAAAACATCTGCTGTTCTAAAGGTCTAATGAACATTTTGAAAATATCTTGAATAAATGTTTTAAAAGACATATCATCTGAAAATAGATGTCTATAGACATTTTGCAGATGCACAAATGCTGTAATAAATGTGTTTTCTACAATATAAGAAATGCTTGGTTCCACACAATTCCTTCATGTTGTTCCAAGACAAATTAAGTTAACTTAATTGTTTTAACATATTTAAGTTGTTTGAACATAAAAAACAATTAAGTTATCCCATAAAATCAGCCATTTAAAATATTGTCAACAGTTTGAATAAGCAGCAAACATATATTTTTTGGAGTTTGATGTACACATTTGTACCTAAAAGTAGTACAAAAGTGTGTCCCTTTTAGGTACAACTGTATGCCCACCAAACAATTATGTGGTTAATTGACATCTAATAGATATCTAAACAGACACATCTTGGCTAAAACAAGGCTGAATCTGGTTGTGAAAATGAATTAGATATCTGAGAATAGCACAGAACTAAACCAGTTATCAAATACACAGATTACACAGACTTCACATGACTTCCTGTCAATTAGACTTGACTGACAGCTCAAATTCAGCTTTGTTTTACCCTACATGTCTATGTCTTATTTAAACTGCTTGCGGTGTGCCTTTTGAAATAATACCTCACCAGTGACAGCTCTCATACCTTTATTCCTGAGAGTGAAGATTACATATATTTACTCTCTGAAGCTATGTATTTTGTTTAATGTCAACACACAACTGCTTCACAACCTTAAGAAACAACTTCTTCACAGAACAAACAACTTCTTCAAAATCCCTTTCAGTAGGGAGACATCTCCCAGAGAAGATGTGTGATGAAGAAAACCACATAATCAGGGTGAAATGATAAGAAATCTAAAACAATCAAAACAATCTAACAATTAGGGGAAAATCTCAAATAGAAGACTATTAGGTGGTAATAGTAAACGTAGAGATACGTAGAATCCCAGCAAGCATTTTTGTGTTTAATAGATGTTTCATAGACATCTGAACCTAGATTGCTAAAGCAAGGCTAAATTTGGGCTAGACATCAAAAAATAGTAGAAAAATAGACTATTATCAAAAAGACAGAAATGAATGACTACACATGTCCATTTGATTTTCACTGACATAAGAAATTAGCTTTGTTTTAAGCCAAGACATCTATATTTAGACATCTAATAGACGTTTATTGAACATAAAATTGGTTTAATGAAAAGAAAAAAAAAACATATTTAGGGTGAAATTTTCTTCAAAATCAACAAACAGCCACTTTACGACATAAAAAAACAACCAATTCACAACGATCTAAAAGTCATCGCTTTAATGAGGGAAAAAAAAACTCAAAGAGTATACTATTATGTAGGCTAGTAATAGACATAGTAAAAGTAGAGATATATACTGTAGAAACACAGCCAGCATTTTTTGGTGTGTTTAATTGGTGTCTAATAGACATCTCCACCTAGATGGCTAAAAAAGGCAAAATTTGGGCTGTCAGCGAAAATCTAATAGACATCTAAAAATGATACAAAAATAGACTATCATCAAATATACCGGAATTAATGACTACATACATGTCCATTTAATTTTCATTGGCAACCAGATTTTTGCCTTGTTTTTAAGTGGGTCGCACACCGGATACGATGCGTAGCGCCATGCAGTGCCATGCATTTTAAAATTCTAAACATAGAATTCCATCGGCGCAGAGGTCAGCTGCCGACTTGCAGACACTTACTCAAGACACGGTTCATATTTCTGCCACGCCACGGAGCGCCATGTGAATAGTTTCATATTAAACAACATTTGACTTGTGCACGTCTGGTGTGCGATACTTCCAACTGTCATGTGGGCACAGTATCGTGGTGCTGAGCGGTGCATCTGGTGTGCGACCGGCTTTAGCCAAGACATCTATGTTTAGACATCTATTAGACGTCTATCAAACATAAAATTGGTATAATAAAAAACCCCACATACTTAGATTAAAATTTTCAACAAAATCAAAAATGTACATTGTGATATTTTGATTTCCTGCAATTTATATTGCGATATTTTACAAGATAACTTGAATAGCTCTATTGGCGAAATTTTAGATGGATTGGGAGGATTTTGTGGGGGAGTGCATCTGCATAAAATATAATAAGATAAATACAGTAGAGCAACTATACAAATGGAGTCTAACAGTAATTAGTAACATAATTGATATAATCAAACATACAACAAAGCTGTGAAGTCTTCATTGTGTAAATGATTAAATACAATTAATCTTTGTTAAAGCTACAAATGTAAAGCCATGACATCTATGTTTAAACATCTATTAGACGTCTATTGAACATAACAATGTTATTACATGTATTAATATGGACCCTTTAAGTACAAATATGTACCTTTTGAAAAGGTACCACCCCAGTGACAGCTCGCGTACCTTTATTTCTGAGAGTGTAGGGCTGCACAATATATTTTTTTTAACATCGATATTGCAATGTGTGAATCCTCATTAGTCACATCGCTGGACGGAATCAGGATTATTGTTGACCAGATACAAAAGCTCAGAACACGTGAGAATTTCAGAGTCCTTTCAGTTTAACCATAATTAAGTCAAAGTGTATCATTTGTGTGTGTTTTTAAGGCCTCTGTATAAATGATGTAAAGCCCTTAAAATGTTAACAATGAGGACTTCAAAGCTTTACGGAACATTTGATTTAGTTTCTGTTACTGAATACTGTTAGACTCCATTTGTATATTTGCTTTACTGTATTTATCTGCGCTTGTTTATTATACTTTATGCAGATGCACTCCCCTACAACATCATCCCAATCCATCTAAAATGATTCATTTTATTTTCACAATAGAGCTATTCAAATTATCTTGTGAAATGTCGCAATATAAAATAGCAGGGAATCAAAATATCGCAATGTTAATTTTTTCAGATATCCTGCAGCCCTGATGGTAAGCTACAATGGTAAGCCACATACCCACATACTCTATGTAGATGTAGGTTTAAATTATAAGTCAACAAACAACAGCTTCACAGCAGTCTCAAAATCACTTTCAAAATGTAAACAAACATGGATAATATGAGTAAAGCACAATGAAGAAAACCGCATACTGTATCTAGGGTGAAATTTGAAAAAGTCAACAAACAACCGCTTCACCGCATCCACAACCAATCCATTCACGACAGTCTAAACATGATAGAAACAACCGCCAGGGAAGAAAACGTAAGGCGCGACAAAGTAAACCACATATTTAGGGTGAAATTGGGTGAAGTGGTTTTCCAGCGGAGAATCTAACATGCTCAATCGTGACTGCGAAACCAATGAAGCCAATGAGACTAACTGCACAACACATACAGCTGAGTTACTGGCAGCGACAGTAATCCCAGTAATGCTCTTACCAGTCCAGCATAATTGAACAATGAAAGATGGGTTTATGGCTAATAAATTTAAGCAATCTGCACTGGTGGTTAATAAATAAAGAAATGCAGTAATCCTCTTAGGATATGACTGTCAACTTTCTTTCTTTTCTTTTTTTTGCACGCTTCCAATTTTGAATAACAACAGATAGGATTTGCACCTCATCCAGATTATTGCTAAATGGAATTATGCTCACTGTTTCACACGGCAAGGTGACCCTAAAGGCTCTCACACTTATCCCTTCAGCTTTCAACTGTCATACAGGTGTGTCTGAGCGGAGTTACAGTACATGTGTAATTTATTTGTAAACGAATACGGGATTAATCAACGAAAGACTATTCTTGCTCATTGATGTATTGAGGGTGGCTTAGTGGTTAGCACTGTGGCGTCACAGCAAGAGGGTTGCCGGTTTCTCCCACAGTCCAAAGACGTGCTATAAATAGATTTAATAATCTAAACTGGCCGTAGTGTATGAGTGTGTATGGGTGTTTTCTAGTACTGGGTTGTGGCTGAAAGGGTATCTGCTGCGTAAAACATATGCCGGAATAGTTGGTGGTTCATTCAGCTGTGGCAACCTCTGAAGCCGAAGGAAAATGAATGAATTGATGATGGTTTGAACAAGGGTGTAGAATTAGCATGGACGGAGGGGACGTGTCCCCACCAATATCCACCAATTACTGAAATATCGTTCCCAATAATTTAACCGACTTCAAAATGAAATAATGCTCTGTCAACCCTTAGTAACCTACACAAGCACAAAGTCAAGTTCACCATAGTACTATTAACCAATGCTGTGCAATTAGTCGAAATTCACTTTTGATTTTGGCCTCCGTAATTATGAAAACCAATAATCGAGATAAAACTGTTCAACTGTGTCACACACCTAAATTGACTTCTGCAACATGGTACATGATTGTTATTTGTATTATTAAGTGTTTATTTTATATTATGGACTTTATAATAATAAGGACTTTATTCATGTTTTAAAAGCACAAAACAGAATTTGTGCTGTTCAGTGCATGCGCTCTAGGGATGCATGTCCCTACCAGTACTTAATTTGTGAATTGGGAGGTCCCGGAACAGATTTGGGTAACAGTTCTGGGATGTTAACTGAGGATGGAGAGGTGTCGCACACGAAAGTGGTAAGCGGGGGGTGGGGGGTTGTTGTGGACGAAAGTGAGGAGTCAGGTGGGTTGTTGTCGGTGTATGGTGGAGGGGTGTCACGGATGAAAGTGAAAAGGTTTGGGGAGTCGCGGGAGAAAGTGAAAGTGAACAGTGGATAGGGGAGGAGGACTGTTGAGGAGGGGATTGGCAAAATGAGGTGCTAGATCAGATTTCAGAGGTGCCGGATCCGGCATGTTCCGGCACAAATTAAAATTTAAATTTGCCCCTGACATTTGTCATGAATGAGGTTGGGCCATATAATATTTCTTCAAGATTCTTTTGAACTGTCCACTACACAAAAACAGTTAAAATATATTAATTGATTCAATGGATTGTTCACAGTTAACATTTTGAACAGGTTTTAATAAATATATGTTTGTAGGTAATCCCTGACTATTAAATGATATTATGTACTATATATGGATGGATGGATGGATGAATGGATAGATAGATAGTCATTCTAAGGTGCAGTTTTAATTATCTTGAAAAAAGAAAACAATGTATTCAGTACAAAATAAATGCAAACCACAGAATTGAATTGTACAAAAATGCTATACTTTTAAGAAATATGATCATCAAGCAAACACACAAACACTATTGGCTGTAAAAGGGGAGGAGTTGTTCATTGTGGCCCCGGCCGGTCTTTCTGTTTCAATGAAAATTACATTTACATTTACAATGAACACTGAATCTATGAAACAAAAAAAATGTATTATGATGAAACATATACTTTATGACATATTTTGTAACTGAATTTACTAAAAATCCAAAAAAATTATGAGAAGGCGTGAACTTGTTCTCGTGTACATGTGATTGTATTTCCATCAGTTTAGAGGCTATTGACCTTATTCTTTCAGAAATTGTAAAAAACAGATGCAGGGTTCCACGCAATTCATTCACGCTGTCACAACACAAATCCATTAAATTAACTTAACAAATTTAAGTGGATTAAAAAATCTCAAGAATTGTGTTGTTTTATTTTTCATTCATTTTAAATAAGTACTTTGAACAAGCAGCAAAAAATTATTATTTTTTTTTAAGTACATAACAGTGAGTGAAGCCATTGGGTACTAATTGGTTCCAGGCTTCATTTCCATTGATTTTATCTGTAAAAACAGCTCATTATGCTTCTGGTATTTCCTTATGTTATTTTTATTCTCATATGTAGTCAACAAACGCACACTTTTTTGCTGCTTGTTCTAACTACTTATAACAAATGAATTAGTTTTTTAAGAGAACTTAATTATTTTGTTTAAATTTGTAAAAACAATTAACTTCTCGTTTTAAGTTGGAACAACATGAGGGATTTTTTTAAAAATTACTAACAAGTAGTTCACTACAAAAAACAAAACAAAAAAATTGGCTTCCACAAAAGCAATTTGAGTTGGGACAACATGAAGGAATTAAGTTAACGTACTAGTTTTTTCAAATTTAAGTAGAATGAACATCAAACAATTAAGTTTTCAATAAAAAAAACCCTCAAGAAATGTGTCATTTCAGCTCACTTTAAATAAGTAATTTGAACAAACAACAAACCCATTTTGTTAAGTGTTTGACCGTTTATTGTCATTTATTATTTATAGTCATTTCCCCTTATGCAAATGAATCGTGAATGTCCCTAAACAATTACAGAACAGAGCGCACCTCTGCATTGTAGAATTAAATCTGTAACGGAGTCAAAACTTCTATCCCACAATAGAAGATATGACTTAAAATGAACCCAAACTCACAGACGAATCACACTAGAGTTCATTTTTAACCTATTTTAATCAAGCGTCAACAAACCCTAAATTAACCAAATCTGCAGATCTGCATGCAAAGAGGACAAATGAAGGTCAGGACAGAAAGAAATGCATCAATTTTTAAGGCCACAAAAAACCTTCTTCGGTATGTAGTGTGCACCCATACGTCATCCCAGATCTTCTCCGTTTAATATTTCATTACAAGTGCACAGGCACGGCTAAAGGCACTTGTGTAATAAACATGAACAAAGACAGGGTATTCCCTCGCAGACGCCAATAAACTTTGATTTCCTCGCCACAGACATCACAACCGCGTCTTATCTAAGCATCGCAGGCACGCTGGGTCACTGTATGTTGCAGGTGACAGCGGGTTTACTAGACACACCCTAGAACGCTCCGTTATTCATTTCCCATGAGGCCCGGCGGCAGCATCTGTGGACCGGCAGCTAGAGGTGAGTGCTGACGCATTCAGACAGCAGGAGGGGGGACAGTGGAAATCAGCCCATTTCTCCCTCCCTCCCCTGCCTCTCTTTTCCGCATATTGCTTTCTTCCAAGCTGCTGATAGCGTTTACACCAAAGTGCTTTCGTTTATGACTCAAAAATACAGTTTTTCTGACTAGAAAGGCACCCAGATTGCTTTAGAATGAGGAAACCGTACACTGGGTTCAGGTTGAGACACAGATTTTTATGCTAAGACACAATATCAAGTTGGTAACATTTTAAAGAGGTTGGCAGATTTATTAGCTACGTTCAGTTCAGATTAATTACACTGACCTCAATCAGACTGATTGCATGCTGGCGGAACGGATGGGACTTCATGAAGGGGATTAATGTTAACCGCAGGGCTGCCTCAGAGCTGATTGATTATTGGTTATTGATTGTGCTGCATCAATAATTGAATAAACAAATACTTGAAATTGAGGAATATTTTCTTTGCATTTTACAATAGTGTTGTGCTAACATATTAGTGAATGCATTGCAGTGATTAACGTAATTCTTGGTATTGAATATAGATAAATTACAATATATTTCTGTGTGCTTGAGTAATGCATCATTTTTGTTTTATTTTTTCCCCTGTAAACTACACTAATGGCATTAGTTAATAATTTTGAATAAACATTTTGTCACTTTTTTGGCATAAAAGACAATAATTATTTATTTAGACAACAGTCATTGGACGATAACTGTTTTCAAGGTATACCCCTTTTTTGGAAAAGTCAAGGCTTTAAAATTTTCTACTTTACCATTCCAAAGGTATGTGTAGGATTTTTTATTTACTTTTTTATTTACTTTTTTTATTTTTTAGTATTTAGGACAACAGTATCTCCAGCAGAATAGATATCCAAAGATGCCATTTTAAATTGTTAAAGAAACATTTGTAATTATCAAGAGACATTTAAAAAGAATATATTTTTGAGCAGTCATCACAATACCGTGAAACCGTAAAACTGTGATATTTTTATTCAAGGTTATTATACCATCAGAATTGTATCCATGCCTAGACAACACAATGCCAATATTTGAACATCAGTAGAGTAAAGAAATCTTCTCGTACTTGAAAAGCCTGATGTTCAAATCACAACAAAGGTAAACATTTGTTATTCTGACCAACTGTTATTTTCTGAAAAAAGAAAGAAAAAAGAACTACAGTATATGGAAGACATGTAATCGGACATTTATAGAATAAAACAAATATGAACACTTTACCAAACAAATCTGGTTAATTCAGAAACACTGAGAATTTTCAACCCAATAAATGCTGTAATGTACAGTAGTACTGTTTATTGATGATAACTATTACATTGATTGTATTGTGTCAATAACTGGAACAACTGAACAAATAAACAGAATAGAATAAAGGAAACATGTATTTCCTTAAGGTTGTGTTAACATATCAGTAAATGTATTAAATTATGAGTAATTTAACTTCATTTATTAAAAATAAAATTAAGAGAGCAATTGAAAACTCCCTGTATTTATGTGCTTGAGTAATGAGAAAATTTAGATTTATTATCCCCTGTGAAGTACTGATGGCCTTTCGTCCAAAAGTAGTATTATTGTCATTTAGAGTTTTTTTGTTTTGTTTTTTGCACAGAATGCAATCATTTAATTTTTTTAGGTAACACAATGGCAATGCTTTTAATTCAGAAGAAGAAAGAAATGAGTACTTTTTAAAAAAGCCTGATTTTCAATCACAACAAAGGAACACATCTGTTATTCTGACCAACCTTTTCTGAAATAAATCAGAGCTTTATATAATAATACATATTAATATTTTACTCAAACCTTAACATAATAAATCCAGAAAAACTGAGAATTTTTAACCTACATTAATAAATGCTCTAATGTAGTAATGTTTGTTTGTAATAACTATTGCACTGATTGTACTGTGTCAATAACTGGAACAACTAAACAAATAAACAGAATAGAATAAGGGAAGAGTGTATTTTCTTTTCTATTTTACAGTAAGGTTGTGTTAACATATGAGTGAATGTATTATTTTATGAATAATTTAACTTCATTTATGGAAAAAATTAAGAGAGTAATTGAAAACTCTCTTTATTTCTGTGCTTGAGTAACGAGAAATTTTAGATTTATTATCTCCTGTGAACTACGGATGGCATTTCATTTAATTATTTTTTTAGGCAACACAACACCAATGCTTTCACTTCAGAAGAAAGAAATCTGTACTTAAAAAAAAAAAAAAAGTCTGGTTTTCAATCACAACAAAGGAACGCATCTGTTATTCTGACCAACCTTTTCTGAAATAAATCAGAGCTTTATATAATAATACATATTAATATTTTACTCAAACCTCAACAGAATAAATCCAGAAAAACTGAGAATTGTCAACCTACAATAATAAATGCTGTAGTGTAGTACTGTTTATTTATGATAACTATTGCATTATTGCAAAGGAAGAGTGTATTTTCTTTTCTATTTTACAGTAAGGTTGTGTTAACATATCAGTGAATGTAGTAAATTATGAGTAATTTAACTTGATTTATGGAAAAAAATTAACAGAGTAATTGAAAACTCTCTGTATTTCTGTGCTTGAGTAACGAGAAATTTTACATTTATTACCCTCCTGTAAACTATTTATGGCATTTCTTTCAAACTTTAAATAGAATTATTCTGACTTTGAGTTTTTTTTTGTCATAAAAGACAATAATTGATTAATCTTTAGGCAACACAAAACCATTATTTAAACTACACATCAGTAAAGAAATTTGTACTTAAAAAAAAAAAGCCTGATTTTCAATCACAAGGGAACACTTCTGTTTTCTGACCAACATTTTCGGAAAGAAATGTAATCAGAGCTTTATAGAATAAAACATAGTAACATTTTACTCGAACCCATACAGAACCAATCCAGCTAATCAAGAAAAACTGAGAATTTTCAACCTACGTTAATAAATGCTGTAAAATAGCACTGTTTATTTGAAGATAACTATTGCTTTATGTTCATTTAATTCAATAAACTTTATTGTCTATCCCACAGGGCTTAGAAACTTCTTTAGATGTAGGCTCACACACAACAGTAAAACATGAACACACTTACGCAATTATTTAAAAAATCCTATTTAAAAACCCAATGGTGATGGGAATAAATGTCTTCATGTACTGGACACACACAGCTTTACTGCAATCAAAGTGTAACTCTTTATTTCTTGTTTGACGGTGGATCAATGCTAAAATGTTACCAATGTTAAGCTCCATCTAAATCGTCCCGATGTCACCAGCTAAAACATCTTTCCATCGCAAAACTGTGGCAACACAAATCCCTCTGGATGCAAGTGAGGGATTGACAGATAGGTGTTCTCTTGATCGCACCCTGATTTGTTCACAAGAACTGAAAGGGATTTACAGCGCTGATACCCTGTCAGACATAATCCACTTGCTGAGAAACACTCTTCCCAACATCTGCATCTAGCATCATATTATATAAACAGTTTATATAATATAATAATCTGCCCCATTATTCTATCCATAAAGGATTTACGACCCTTCCTAAATTCAAAATCACTTCATCATGCAACAATACCGCCTTATCATTAGGCAAACCCCACCTGAAAAACAAAAAAGTGTGGGATGCCAGGCATGAAATGTCAATTTTTCCATCCTGGGCCTGAAGATACGGCAGGCTTCGTCAGCACTGCAGGCCGCAGAGGCTGCAGCATATCTAATAGCACTGAATCAACAACCTCCACACATCATTCAGGCATCAAGCCCCAGTCGCTGTCTGCTTTTACTATCTGTGCAGCTTTGACCAACTCTAAAATATCACATTTAGCCTGCTACATTACATTTTCCCTCAGAACAGACAGTCATTCTGCTGTAGCTGCGAAATAGTGACCTAAATTGTAATCAGACTGATACTTTGGAAATCTAAGATGCATGGAAACTCATTAAGTTGCATATCGGACATCTGCAGTCCCCAATCTGTGAAAGACAGCAATTTCCTTTTCAACGCAAGCATGTAATACATACTAAATCTAATAGATTACTCAGTGATATTTTTATGCTAAGGAACAGCCATTCAGTAATGAAAAAGCCGTGCCCCACCCAAAGAAATAAATATGTTCAGCTAATTTATCTTTCCATTTATCAGGCCAAGGTCCCAATTGATTCTCTCTCTCCCCCTCTCTCTCTCTCTCTCTCTCTCTCTCTCTCTCTCACACACACACACACAGATTTGCAAATGCACATACACAAAACACACTCACATATATCCATACTAACCACCATAAATATAATGTCTGACACCAGAACTCTAATTTGTTTATTAAAATATATATATAATAAATGTATTATAAATGTGGATGCTAACAAATTATCAGAATAATAATCTGAAAAACAGTCTGTTAAAAAAATAAATAAAACAATAATTAACCCAAGGATATTCTGAAAGAAGTGCATAACAAATAATTGACATGACTGTGTTATCCGCATTCGGATCCTACCTCATCTCTCCAGACGAAACAAGACAATAAAGTCATCAATATTAATGGCGTTTTCTGCCCCATTCTTCTTCCTTCTCTTCTCAGTGTTTGATTTTTTGCTGCTTTCTTTGGATGTCTGTTTTAAACTACTGGATTATCTCCGACAGAAACAAGCAAAGGGGATGAAGTGGTCTGCTACGGGATACGAGCTGCTGTGAACGCGCAATGTTGCGATATCTCCTGTGTCTGCAGATCTCAGTGAACTGACAATCGGCTGCGGCTCCGCGGAGGAAAACCAAACCCTCCTCCGCTCAGGCTGCGCAGGAGCCGGGCGTCCTTTTGTTGGAGAACGGCGTCATCTGCTGGATGAATGCAGAAATGCATTGTGGACGCCTGTGAGGGAACAGGCCAGACAGAGCATGTGAAGGAAAGATACCTTCTAAAGTTCGCTTAGTTTTAGCCATCTGTCCTAAATGACTCGGAGTGCTTGTTTTTTATTTAAATTTACATATTTTCTTTTTTACAATTCACCCTACGTTGTTATTACAGCCTCACTTACGGCTCATGTTAGTTTCCAGTTTGAGCCGCTAGAGGGAAGTCAAGAAAACTGTTTACAATATGCAATTTGAGCAAACTTTTTTCTTTCATAAATTACAAGACAGGTACTGTAACATGTTTTCAGACCGTTATTTATTTATTTTTATCATTTATTATTATTTTTTAAACAACGCAATAGCAATGTTATAACTTTAGATATCCCTGACTGTGAAAGAAAACATTTGTCATAATGGCAACTGTAATTTATGTAAAACATAAATAATAATAATAACAACAACAACAACAATAATAATGATAATATGAAAAATAATATTAGTAATAATAATAACAATAAGGCTATATATAGAGTATGTTTGTGCCTGTGTGTTATTTATTTATTTATTTATTAGGTATGTGTCTTAGGTATATTATTTGTTTTGCTGTATAAAGGTTTTATAACGATTATAGTTTAGCCTAGTTTAGTTTTATAAAAGTAAAATACTACTAGGCTACTACTACTACCACTAATAATAATAATAATAACAATATATATAGTGTTTGTGCCTGTGTGTTATTTATTTATTTATTTAGGCTATTACGTATGTGTCTATGTATATTATTTGTTTTGTTGTAGAAAGATATTATAACGATTATATCCTTAGTTTTATAAAAGTGAAGTACTACTACTACTACTACTACTACTACTAATAATAATAATAATAATAATAACGATATATATACAGAGAGAGAGAGAGTGTGTTTGTGCCTGTGGGTTATTTATTTATTTATTTATTACGTATGTGTCTATGTATATTATTTGTTTTGTTGTAGAAAGATTTTATAAAGATTATATCCTTAGTTTTATAAAAGTGAATTACTACTACTACTAGGCTACTACTAATAATAAAAATAATAACGATATATATACAGAGAGAGAGTGTTTGTGCCTGTGTGTTATTTATTTATTTATTTATTTATTAGGTGTATGTCTTAGGTATAGGGCCTATTATTTGTTTTGTTGTATAAAGCTTTTATAACGATTATAGTTTAGCCTAGTTTAGTTCTAAAAAGTAAAAAAGCCTACTACTACTACCACCACTAATATTATACTACTACTACCACTAATAATAATGATAACGATATATATAGAGTTTGTGCCTGTGTGTTATTTATTTATTTATTAGTATGTGTATTGGGTATATTTTTTGTTTTGTTGGATAAAGTTTTTATAACGATTATAATTTGGCCAAGTTTAGTTTTATAAAAGTTTAATAATAATAATAATAATTGGGGACCCACCTGGCTTTAAAGATGACATGAAACCGTAAACAAGTTTGTGACACTTCATAAAACAGAAAAATACAAGATTTCCAAAGAAATGCCTGTTTTAAACACGTTTGACAACTTGCCCCTGCCTGCACAAATATCCCTTGAGAACGCAGTTCATTCTTTCATTGTCCATATTTATTCAAAAGCAATAACAATAAATGCAATATTTTATTCAATATAATTTAATGCAATATTTATTCCAAATCAAATGTTTAACTAACAAATCCAAAAACATCTCCCTCCAAATAAAAACACCACTGCCTACTGTTGACTTGTGTCACTGAGCTCGGAGTCTAACGCCTGTATCTGTGTGTGATTATGTACGGAAGTAGTTTGTTTGTCAAACCCAACGAAACTACCGCGTCACGCTGAGCCCTCAGGTGAAGGAGATGAGAGGACGCTGAGGAATTCACTTTATAAAACTCTGAAAGTTTCACACAGAACTTTTTGAAGTGGATTAAACTGTCAGGGAGAAAGGAGTTGGATAAACTGATCCGAACATCAGACGCGCGCTCGCCTGCTCGGTGCCTTTGGGTCGCAGAACTCGTCCTGAAGAAACATGAGTTCTGCCGCGTATGCACAGGTAGGCTAAGTGCTTTTCATGTTTGCAGCTTGGTTGAAATGTAGCATTGTTCCTCATTTTTTCAACTTTATTGTTCCTAATGTTAAAACTGATAGGCTAGATTTAACAAGGTCAGGGTTGTAGATCCCTCTGAGCAAATTTAGACCACATAACTTGAGGATATAGGCTCTTCATTTAAATCTGTAAATATATGCCAATATATTTGTTGTGTTTATTTATTGTGTCTCATATTCATTTTCCTTTCGCTTCTCTTACATTGTCACCTGTGAGCATAAAATTATTGTTAAATTTGAGTGGTGGGGTTTGTTTGATTCAGTGACTCGTTCAATCAATTGATTCGTTCAGCGATTCTTTCACAGGCTACTCTCGAAAAAGGTTTGAAGGCTTGAACTAATGAATGAATCCAGTTCATGGATGTGAACGATTCGGTCATTTAAACGATTCACTAACTCCACCCGCCCATGTAAAGTGTCCAAATGTTCTTACAGGGAGCGAAGACAAACGTTAGTTTGATATATGAGAGGAGGAGCTGAAGTGTTTGTTAGTGTGTGTGTGTGTGTGTGTTTGAGTTTAATAAAATACACCGGATTAACTTTAAAACTGTGTTCTGTGTGTGTGAAAACTAGATAATTACTTTTTTTTAAATATAAATTGATATTCAATTAACAGGAAGTTGTTTAAAATTCTTACTTCTGCTGCCCATAAGAGTATACTTCTCAAATTAATATAGGTAAACCAAGTTATATTTAACCTTATGTCATTGAAACATACAAGGGGGGAAATTGATACGTTCTATCCTGAATTCATACGAATTAGCCACTTTTTAAAAAGTTACGAATTGCCCTTGAGATAGCATTGTTCTATCACACCTGGACCCCTGTCCATAATAATTTAGGCCCCAGGAGTTAATGTACTTTTTTCAAAACCATGGTGGATCACCATAAACCCTTGTTAATTTGTGTCTTTTTATGCATTTTTATTTGATTTAATTAGATTATTTGAGTATTTACAGCTTGTTTTCATTCTTTTGAGCTGTGGTTGATTTAGAGGATGATGATTCTGTGATATCAAGGAATTTACTGGTTGTGTTATGTGGTTATTGTTCTGTTGTAGGGTTCTGTCGTTATCAAATGTTTTTGCAGCAATTCTTTGCAGGAGCTTTTATTACGATATTACGCTGGCCGAGAGAGCTTAACGCACTGCAATTTAAGAAAACATATGCAATTACAAAAACACCAGCAAATTAAGAAACAATCTTCATCAGTTTGACAGGACACATGTTGCAAATTCTCACAACGTAAACAACTGAACAACTGCGTTAACTGCATCAAACATGATGGACCCTGCTGGGATATCGATGTGTTATTTTGTCGTTACTGTTGCTCTGTGATGTTGTTGGTGGTCTTTTAAAGGTAATTTTTAAAATACGGATTACACGATTTCATTGTCTTTTGTAAATTATTAGCCTAAATAAACTGATAATTACATTTGAAACATTGTTTTAATACTATGCAGCGTGTTTAATAAGTGTAGAGCGTTTTTTTTTTTTTTTTTTTTTTTTCTCAATTGTTTGTGTTGTGACAATGCAAAAAAATAATTTGAACAGGTCTGATAACCAAAAAAATACTTTGTATTGGTTTATTGTATATAGTGTACAAGTTCAGAGTAAAAAATGTTTTAAATTAAATTGCAAAAGGAGGATATATTACAAAAGGATAATAAATTACCATATGTAGCACTTTACAATAAAGTCTTGTTAATAAACGTTAGTTAATAGATTGAAATTGCGGTTAGAAATAGCCATTTTGTTGATAACTGTTAACGTTAATAAAAAATACAACTGAATTTTATTAGTTAACTTTATAAATACAATAATTACAATGTTTGTTTGATTTTAATGCGTTATTAGGCATTAGCTAAGAAATTAACATCACCTAAGACAAATGTTGTTGTTAGTTTTTGAAGTTTTCATTACACTGATTTAAGTTAACAAATGGAACATTACTGTACAGAGTTAACAAACAAAATGTCTTTAAATAGTAATGTAATAGACTAGATTAACGTGAAAAAAAACAACAACAAATGGTCTTAATCATTTGGTACTGAGATGAACAACCACTAATACAACAATCTTAATATTCTTTTAACGGCATTTAAAATTTTTAAATAATATATTATTATTCACAGTATTTTGAAGTGCTCAAGATATCGATATTGTGCACATTCATTAGTACAATATATTGAATTACGGATATTTTTTACAAAATTTTTAGCAAACGTTTGACTTGAAATACTACTAACAATATCAAAGTCATTGTCATCTTTCTAACACAAACACGAGACATACCACAACATGAGAGAGATATTTTCAAAATGTTTTTATTTATTGTTGTTAAATTTTCTTACATGAGACCATTTTTTTTATATAAAACAGAACAAAATATATATTTGAGCTGTTACTTTTGGGGGCTTGAAAATGTCCACATTTAAAACGTTTTTTTTAATTTATTGTTATTATTTATTGTATTCGGTACAGTACAGTATAGGTATCATGAAAACAGGGATGTTGGGCACATGTTTATTACATGTTCAATCTTTAGGCTCGTGAAGATACTTGACAACTAAAACACCGCAGGAAAAGAGTGTGTGTGTGCAGATGACAATAGGGCTGCACTATTTGGAGAAGTTTAAAGTAGTAAGTTTTAAAGGAGTATGTTTTTGACTCTTCTAAAGCGAAAAAATACCATAATATGTTTGCTGATATTTAAGAAACATTCTGTTACGGTGGTGTGACGATGACAACCGAGGCGAGGATCCAATTGCAGATTATTTATTAAAGTCAGTATAGCGGCGGTCAATCAGGGGCAAACAGATGTATATAGGAAATCCAAAATCATAATCATAGAACAGGCAATGAGTCAAAAGGCTGGCGGCAGGCAAGGATAAACAGAAAACAAGGCTAAGATCAAAAACACGGATAAACAGGAACAAAGAACACGCGTCGTAAGGTCACTAACAGATCGCAATACTCAGCAACAGTGAGTGTTACTGAGTGGATTAAATAGAGAGTGTAATCAGTGGTGAGTGGCTTCAGCTGGGAGTCTCTAATCAGTGGTGACTTGGAGCAGGTGAGTGTGTGTGTTGCATGAGTGGGGATGTAGTCCTTAACATGGCTGATTTGTAGTTAACGGAAGTGTGTGTGTGAACCAGCGATCTCTGACAGTGGAGATCGCTGGTGATCGTGACACATGCCAACTGAACATTCTTGTTTATCTGAAAAACAATGCTGAAGTCAGATATTCTGCTTTGAAAATGGTCGTTCCATGTCAGAACGCTGTCTTGGTTATTAAGGTTATTAAATAACAAATAATATAAATATTACGAATGTAAACATTAGATGAGAAGGTTACATTGTAACCCCGTGTCCTTAACAACACGCTACATGACGAGATTTGCAGTGATAATGCAATTTGGCTGTTTGCACCAGACAAAACATGACAGAAATTTAAATACAGTCATTCATAAGCACAGAATATGCACACACGAAATGGTAAGGTTTATAATCTAATTAATACATGTTAAACCTTTTTGACATTATTAAATGTACATACTGAATCACTGATGTCTGTTGGCTTGCACTGTGTCACAGTTCTTAAGTTCATTTTTGAACAGTTTATTTTCTTTTCAAGATCTGAGGTGAACTATCTGCTGCTGCTTTCAGTATATGGCAATAAATGTATATGTATATAATATATATATATAAACGCGAGTTTAAATCCCATTCAAGTCCCTGCGAACTGTCAGAACTGTACAAAACTTAATGCTTGTTCCTATATTTTTACCATTAAAATAATCACAGCTTTTGCGATTTGAAAATGGCACCCTTTCCAATTGCGATTTCGGTTTAGAAACAATTAATGTGCATGACATAATAAATGTGACGCAATAAAAACTTTCCTTCATTTTGGTGGATCTTTAAACAGGCATCACTTTGACATTGTCATCAGTATGCAAAAACAGCCTGGTCTCATGAGGAAACTTGAGAATTTTACGTTTTTTCAGTTTAGTGGTTAATTCATTTAAATTCGTATGAGTTCAGTTGAACGCAAATGCACGATTTTAAAAAGGAGGCATGTCCCCCGACCCTGAACTCAACCGTCATTGGAGGATCAGCAAATCGTACTAAATTTTACAAATGAGTTTGTACGAATTAGCCACTAAATCATAAAGTTACTTACTGATGTGAAATTGTGCTGGCAAAAATAATGCTAACAGAAAAACATTTCCATCTTTAGTACATCGTTGTCATGTAAACTTATCCTAAAAGACTTTTCAGCTCAGATTTCAGACTTTTCAAGCTTGGATCACAATGAAAATTTGCATGACATTCATATATCTAATATAATGACACTCTAGGATTTCTAGGGTTAATCTCTGACATTTGGTTTTGGCATTAAAAGTGGATTTTTTTCTTTCTGTGACATGTTCTCTAGAAATCAATTCCTTGTTTTTGTTACAGTAGCACCTTGCTTTATCAGTAGGAGAATGAAAGACAATTCTAACACAAACATTCGCCTGAAGGAAAATAAGGCATCTGAGATCCATTTAGTGACACAGTTTCATTGTTGTTTTGTCTGTGTGCTTGTGCTGAGTGTAAATTCTTGTTGTAGAGTAAATGAAATGAAAGCATGTCAGGTTGGGCTCTGGTCTTCATGAGCCTCTTCCTTGTCCTTAAAATGCAGCGCAGTGGCCATATGGTCATTTCCAGAATTTGTTTGTTTCAGTTGTCATCTGCAATAATGACAATATGGCAATCCAATGCTTACAGGAGCAAAAACCAGAAGACATTTCAAGTTTTGACAATTTGTTTAATCATTTCATCATTAAACACACTGCAAAATGTATCTGTTATGTTTCCCTATTTCGTGATTCACAAGTGTTGTCTGTTTATTTATGGTTGTGAATTGCATTATTTCTGCTGTGTTGATTTTTGATGTTGAAAAGCATAAATAAATGAGGACATGAATCACAAAATGCGGAAAATTGATAATATTTTTTTTTTTTTTTTTACAGTGCACTATTGTCATAAGTTAAGCTGAATACCAGTATCTTGAAAAATATCTAGTAAAATATTATGTACTGTCGAAGCCGGGGGGTGGGAACCCTACACTGACAAAAGTCCTGAACTCGTCCCATACAAGAGCTCATTTGTCGTGCTTTCACTGCTATTCCATGATAAATTCTGATAATAACCCATCGGAAAGGCTTTAAAACCAAGTGGAATCCTGTATTGTTTGTCGGTACAGAATTTGGGGTGCCGATTTTGGCACATCATGACTTCCCAATTTGAAGTCATGCCGTACCAAATTCAACATCCCAAATTCTGACTGCGGTAACTTGAATGTGCTGATCAGTTTATTTGCCTATTAAATGACAATAGGCTAGAATTTTTATGTAATGTAATGAATTGTTTAAAAAAAAAAAGTATTGTTTTCATATTTCTTTATTCTCAATTATTAGGAAACATTTTTTGTACATCAAAAAGTGTAGTTACGATGACCATCTTAAAAGATAATCCTGTGAAAATAGTGCTTAAAATGTCATTATTTAAACCTCATTTAAACAACTGCAGTACTGAAACCTCATAACTAGGGCTGAGTGATTTGGCGCAAAATCAAAATCTCAACATTTTAACTCTTACGATTAATGAGCGATTATTATAATTATTAATTGCCCTCACAGTTTACTGGCAGGTTTTGTGCAATAAATACTGTATGCTCACATATTACACCTGAAAGATTTTTGAATGATGGGTGCATTACTTGATTTTAAAATAATTAATGGAATCGCACACTACCTACTATCTTAAATACTAATGAATAGTCATTGAACATCAACGCAGAACAACTGAAATTAAAGCATAGGTTGCCTAAAATAAACATTATTTATTTTTATTTTTTAAATAAATAACTTCAGGGTTGGCGTCAGCCACGGCGAGGGGTATGCGACTGCACAAAGGCTCTGCCGGACCATATGTGTGCAACCCCACACACTGTAGAGAAATTAATTGAAAAATTTTACCTGGAAAAATTTGATTGATTTATAAGTTTTGATTGCTGATTTCGATTATTTTTTGATTAATCGCCAAGCCCTACTCATAATTAAATTGAAAAGGAAACGAATAACTGCGAAATTACAACAGGGCTAATAATTCAAGAGTGGTAATAATTCTGACTTCAACTGTATATCATCACAAACTGAGATTAATTATATCTTGATGTGAGGTATGTATGTATGTATGTATGTATGTATGTATGTATGTATGTATATAGCTTAGCTCTACTAACAATAATGTTCATTTCGATCCGTGCAATTTCTTTTTTTTCCTTTGAAATGTATAACTCTGGTTCCAAAAGGTTGTTTACACTGCTTTGTCATAAGAACATTTGGAAAATCTAAATAACCTATTTGTTTCACTATAAAGAACATTTTGAGTGGAAAATTTCCATGTAAGTTACAGCGTCTTATTAGAACCATCAATGCCAACAAAGAGTCTTTATTCTTAAATCCAATCTTTTTTTTTTCTTGAGGTTCTTGCCCTGCCTTTACGAGTCAAGCTATGATGAATATAATGGATGTGTGTACTATAAATAGAAAACAGATTAGTAGGAAAGAATCGCCATAGGTATGATTCAATCACTTGATGCATTGGGTGTCTGTATTATTGGCAAACCATGGCAACTGACTACAAACATATGTTGAGTGAAATTAGATTGATGTAGCCGTATATAATCAGACATGAGTAAGACCTTCACTGAAGTAGGGGGAGATGATGTTTACAGATAGGCTCCGTTTCCTGTGAGAAACACACCTAGTTTCCCAGGTACTTGCAATTTCTTCTGGTCCTCAGGCCTGTTTCAACTTGATGTCTTCCAGATACTCGCAGTTCCTATGCATTTTGTCTTGGTTTCAGGCTCTCATAAACGAGCTTATTTCAGTAATTGAATTGAGTAATCCATTTGTAAATGAAAGAAATAATTACCAGTTTGAAAATAGACATAATCATTGTGTACATACTAGATGCAGAATCGGACACTCAAGACTAACACGCTCGTATTTATTGAAAAGGGAAGAAAAACCTTTTTGCGACATGTGTAAGAATATTCATTTATCCCTTATCGACTTAATCCCTTAATTTATCAGAGGTTGCCACAGTGGAATGAACCCTTCAACTTATCCAGCAAATGTTTTACATTAAAACATCCATACACATTTGCATTCACACACACACAGGCTACGACCAATTTAGCCTATTCAGTTCACCTATAGCGCAGGTCTTTGAACTGTGGGGGGGAAACCAGAGCACCCGGAAGGAAACCCACATGAACACAGGGAGAACATGCAAACTCCACTCAGAATTGCCATCTGACCCAGCCAGGACTCTAACCAGCAACCTTCTTGCTGTGAGGAGACAGTGCTAACCACTGAGCCACCACGCTGCCCTGTGTAAGAATATTTTAACAATAAAAGCTATTTCAATAGAATGTATATTTTAAAAGGACATTAGAAAACGTTTTAATCCAGGAAATATTTTAAGGCAAATGTTTGAAGATCTGGTCATCTGGAGGAATTTTGGAATAGTTATATTTAAAGGTTCAAGACTCTCTGGAATACTATTTTTGAAATTTGAACAGATTTGTATGTGTTGAGCATCAATTAAGATAGCATTAGCACCTGTCAGCTTTAATTGTGGGGAAAACTGAATAATTTTGTATAATATGTGTAATAATTTTTGGGGCGCTATCAAAATCGATGAAGTGATGACGAGTCGGTTTCTCATTATTATTCTCATTTTTATTCATAGCTGAGTTATCCTATGAGAAGACCCTGCTTTTTAATTATTCATGAGAGCATGTGCTTTCTGAAGGCAAGGCAGACCAAGTTATGAGACCCAATGGCTGGGTGAGATCGCGTTCGCTCACAGCAAGCAGTATTTAGCCGCTCATGAAGGCTTGTATGTGTTTGTTTCTGTGATCCACAGGGTTTGTTGCATGTTTTCCCCCGTGCTGATGTCAGGGCTGATACAGCAAAGCTGTTTGTTTGCAGCGAGCATTTTTGTCGGTAGAGCTGTACGAGCATTGGAGAATGGCAGACTTTGTCTTTTATCAGTTGAGTACATTACCATTTAGACATATCGCCTGTATCCATGCTGCTGTGTTCACCATATGTTTAAAATCTCCAGATTAGCGGCAGGGCCAATGGTTGGAAAAGACAGGGAAAGAGACCTGCAGAAATATCAACTGGTTTAGTAGGAACTTTAACAAGAGACATTCTTGTTGTGAGGCAACAGTGCTAATCACTGGGCCACCGTGTCACCCATCTGGAAAGGAGGAAGAGTAGGGGTCGGTAGGGTGGGGGCTTCTTCAAGACGAAGGTACAGAGATAAGAAAATTCTGGTTATTTAAAGTGAGTTAGGAATCATCTGATTGGTGAATCAATCGTGAGCTGATGTAGTATTTATTTTATGCAAGTATTTTATGCATTCTCAGTTTAGTAGCTAATTCGTACGAGTTCATACGAAAATGTAAGATTTTTAAAAAGGAGATGTGACACCCAACCCCACCCCTAAACCTAACCGTCATTGGGTAATGAGCAAATCATACTAAATTTTACGAATTAGATTGTACGAATTAGCCACTAAATCAAAAAGTTACGAATTGCTGTGAGATAGCGTTGAAATAATAAAATGAAGACCTTACAGTGTTATTTTACATTTTCATTGTTCAATTTCCATACCTGAATGAATTTCTAGCCTACTGTTTGACTCTCGGGAAAACCATAAATCACTGTTTTACTTTTTTTTTTGTTGCTTGATTGCTTGCAAAAAAGTTTTTTATTATACTTACATATTTGTTTAGTATATTTATACATATTCACACCATTACAATATCACCCTAATCAATCTAAATTAATGATTTCTTTCCAAATTGAGCTGTTCAAGCCATCTAGTCAGATTGTTTTCATATATTGCGGAAAAACAAAATATCACAATGTCAAATTTTTCCAATATCGTGCAGCCCTAAAAAGAATATAGAAATGTATCATATAATGCGAAGTATTTTGTCTAATTTGCAACACTAGTTCAGAGGTTTAGGTGATGTTTGTACATGAATGCACACTTGTGCAAACAGGTTTTAGATGCATGAACAGCGTTAATGTGTTATTTAGTAACAGCTAGAATGCAGTTCCCACACCTTGCCTTATGGAATGTTTGGGGCTTTGTGATGCAAGAGGTTTGTTCACTTTAGATTTGTGTAACATGATATATATATATATAGATATATATATATATATATATATATATAGATAGATATATATAGATATATATAGATATATTCTTTTTTTCTTTACTTATCATTTATTTAAGCACACACTGTTTATAGTAAAGCTACATCATGAAAATCTGAAATATTTTAACAGCAGTCAGCAGTCAACTATCCCCAAGATAAAATAATTAATGCTTTAATCGATCATCGTTCTTAAATTTACACAATTTTACAAACATGTTTAATACAAGACCTACAAATGAAGAGAGTACAAGAAATTCTCAGTCACATGTCAGTCAGATGTGGAATATTCAAACTCAATTTGATATAATGAAGTAATTATTGCTTTTTTTAAAATTGTTTGTATAAGGGCTGCACAATTCTGGGTAAAATGAGAATTACAATTTTTTTTCTCCTTTGGTTAAGGATAAACACCGCAAATACGTCATTACATGAAGACAGAAATTACATTTTTAGGTGAATTCTAACTTATAAATACAGCATGCTCACTCTTTCAACACCACTTGGAGTCTGATAGTGTCCACACACAAAGGCATAAGATGTTAATATTAGGTTAGATTTAGGTCACCAGAATCTAAGGACAATATTATTTTGACGTCCAATAACGACGTGAAATGATGTTGATATTTTGTTGATTTTAGGTTGTGTTGGAAAGTGATCAAAATCTTTTGTCTTAAACCAACATCATATTGACATCAAATACTAACATTTATTTGTCAGGTATGGCCGCTAAAATTTAGTTTACTGATGGACGTCACATTGGTAACGTTCACACAACGTTAAGCAGTAACATCATTAGATGTTGGTATTTTGTTGTCTTTATCTTGCAGTGGAAAATAACCAAAACGCAACATCTGTCAGACGTTGGACATTGATGTCGGCCTGACGTTGGCTTCTGATGTCAACCAGATTTTTATTTCCTAACAAAATGCAATGTCTCACAATGTTGGGGTACATTGTCAATCTGGGATATATATATAAAACAATGTCAAGACTTGTGCGACCGCCTTCTCTTGAAAATATGATTTTCTGGATCCTAGAAATGCTGGATTAATATTTTGTGGGAGTTTGAATTGAGATCAGGATATTTGAATGATTAATAGTGCAGCCCTACACTGTAAACAATACTGGGCTCTGCACAATGTTGTTCTAACACAAATAAATTATTCATTCATTTTCTTTTTGGCTTAGTCCCTTTATTAATCTGGGGTCGCCACAGTGGAATGAACCGCCAACTTATCCAGCGTTTGTTTTATGCAGCGAATGCTCTTCCAGCCGCAACCCATCTCTGGGAAACATCCATACACACGCATTCACTTTCATACACTACGGACAATTTAGTCTACCCAATTCACCTGTACCGCATATGTTTGGACTGTGGGGGAAACCGGAGCACCCTGAGGAAACCCACACAGCAAACTCCACTCAGAAATGGCCACTGACCAAGCCGAGGCTCGAGCTGGCAACCTTCTTGCTGTGAGGCAACAGCACTACCTACTGTGCCACCGTGTCAGCTAACAAATCAAGTTAGTTACAAATTAAGTTGGCTTAATTGTCTTTTTTTTTTTTTACAAATTTAGGTGGATTGAACATAACAAACCCTGAAGAATTGTGTTGATTCAGCTCTCTTTAAATAAGTAGTTTAAACAAGCAACAAACATTTTTTGAGTGTAGTTTTTAGCTCCACTTGGATCCAGTAAAGTGAAAATAATCGTTATTTAAACCAAAACCTTCTAGGATTATGATTGTATTTTTGTTGTCTTGGCTGTAAGATCAGCCCTCTATTACAGGGGTATTTTCTGAATCCAGGTGACCTCAGTTCCAGATGGGCCGACTCTTACACACTGACTCATTTCATCAATCCAGTGCGAGCGTGTCGTTCCTCCCTTATCTCATTCAGCACTGATTCATCTTCTGTCTGCTTGCAATTTCAGATGTGTTAACCTGAGGAGGTTATTGGCCGTCTGTGTCTGCCACTTTGTTTCTAGTAACCCAGTTGGAAAGACATTTTGTTTGGGGTTTATTGAATGGGGACCTTTGTGATGCTGCATCTTCGTTATAAGAAACGCTACTGGAAGACTAAACTCGACCTTGAGCAGATGTTGTTATTTTTCTGTCATTGGCCTTGTGTAATTCTGTTTCTCACCATCCCTACAGCTATTTTGATATATCTAAAGGTGTTTCCTTATTTATGTGGTGCTATGGGTGTTTTGGAGACGACAATCTGGTTTTAGATTTAATGTTCTACTGATGGAAAAAAGTCATCAGATTGGATGGGCTGAGGGTGAAAAAAGTTAAAGCACATTTTAATTGAGTTTTCCCAGTCTTGAATGACTTCCTGTTGCTTTTAAAAATTCACCATCATGAGCAAATAGTTAGATATTAAGGCCAATGTTGTTTTTCAGGTTTATTTGATAAATGATTATCATTTCCCGTTCTGCTCATTGGTTGTTAATCAATACAGCATGCCAGCTTAATGAATTATTTACACCATGACAGTTCAAGGATTTTCAATTTGATCATCATTAGATGTAAATCCTCAAAGGGATACCATATACACTGCAAAAAAACTCAGTGGCCTTTCTTTTCTGGCAAGAGTTGCTTTTTGAAACCCTTCACAGAGAAGGTGGCACAGTGGCTCAGTGGTTAGCTCTGTCGCCTCACAGCAGTTTGAGTCCAAGGTGGGTCATTGGCATTTCTGTGTGGAGTTTGCATGTTCTCTCCATGCTCCGGTTTCCCCCACAGTCCAAAGACATGCTTGTAGAAGTGGGGTTTATTTATAAACTAATTTCGAGAGGATCACGTGCTTATGATTGAACACAGCTGGTACCATATCAGCTCCGCATATTGCACCAATCAGACGAATCCTTACACACTATAAATTACCAGAGCTTCCCACTCCGGTCATCTTCGTGTTGAAGAATCCCCCCTTCCACCCCAACTCCTCCCCTTCTCCTATAGGGCGGCACGGTGGCCCAGTGTTTAGCACTGTTGCCTCACAGCAAGAACACCGCTGGTTCTGCCTCTCCCTGAGCCAGTCGGTGTTTCTGTGTGGAGTTTGCATGTTCTCCCCGTGTTCGCGTGGCTTTTCCCCGGGTTCTCCGGTTTCCTCCCACTGTCCAAAAAACATACAACATAAGTAAATTGACTACTTTTAAATAGCATCTTAAAGCAACTCTCGTTAAGATATTTCTCAGCACGTTCACAAGCGGGGGGGAGTTCTCGAGACTTACCTGAGCTCAAACTCTCCTCTCTGCCCTTAAACGGGAGGGAGCCCCGGGCTCAAGGATAATCTGAGCTCAAGGCTCTCTCCCGGGACAGCATGCCAAATGCGCTTTATAATCAATCATCAGCTAAGTGTGAACTCTTGAAATTTCTTGTAGTGTGAATGTGAGTGTGTATTAGGCATGGGATGGTAACTGTTTTCAAGATATACCGCGGTATGGAAAAGTCAAGGTTTTCTGCTATACCGTTCCTAAGGTATGTGTAGATTTTTGAATTTACTTTTTTTAGGTGTAAATTGTAAAGACATCAGTGTTTTTAAAACTAATGAAGACCGCAGAAGTCATTAATTCGCTTGAATTATTCAGCCTGACATGTTTACTGCCCCAAAATACTTTTAAATGTTTCTCAAAATAAAATATATTGTGTTCAAAGGGGAAAAAGGTTTTGTTTTTTAGCCAGACATTTAAAAATAATTTATTTTAGAGCAGTAATCACAATACCGTCATACTGTGAAACCATGATATTTTTATCCAAGGTTATCATACCAGAATCTTATACCGGCCCATGCCTAGTGTGTATGGGTGTTTCCCAGTGCTGGGTTGTGGCTGGAAGGGCATCCGCTGCATAATGCATATGTTGGAAAAGTTGGCGGTTCATTCCACTGTGGCGACCCCTCATAAATAAAGAGACTAAGCTGAAGGAAAATGAAATAATCAACCCTTCACAGATGCTATCAGGGGAAAAAAGAAACATTTATTAGCATTTTTCTGCTATATGTTTCATAAAATGCTCTAAATACTTTTTTTATGCCACAATTCTCCTCTGCACAAAGGGCAGATGAATCAACTGAATAATTTTTTCAACCTCCTTTCTGTGGAGCAGTTTTTTAATTGCCTGAATGTATTTTTAAATATTTTGTTTTGTCTTGGGGGGATTCGGTTCTTTAAGGTTTAATTGCCGCTGTGTTGTTTGGAGGGTGTTCTGTGTGTTGAACTGCCTTTTCCAGCTGACTGACCAGTCAGTGATTACTGGCCTCTGGTCCTGCTTCATGACAGCAGTACTTGACAACTGGACTCTGGCAGAAATGTGGTCAGCTTGGTTTTACAGATAGAAATTGAAGATCACATGGGGGTTAAAAAATGCAGCATTTTTTGCATTTTCTCTGTGCATGGTTACATTGTTCTCTGGAGTACAGCCATGTATTGAAACTTTATTTTATTTTGTTTTATTATTCATTGCATTTTGTATTTTACATTTCTATTGGATTTGTATTTTTCTTTTATCTTTTTAAATTTAAATGTAATTTTTTTGTCATGCCATTTTTATTAATGTTTTTAAAATTTTATATTCAAAATCCTAATTTTATTTGTTTAAATAATTAATTAATAGTTTTTATTTAATGATTTATACCAGTTGTATTAAATTTTATTAGATTTTATTTATTTTCTTTTATCTTTTTATTTTTATTTATTTATCATTTAATTATATTATTAATTTTTTTATTCATTTATATTAATTTCAATTTATTTATATTTAATTAAATCGTAATTTTTTTATTTGCTTATTAATTTCATTTATATTTTAAGTTTTATTAGATTGAAAAATGTTCCTTTTATATTTGTTTGTTTTATTCATTCTATTTGTGTTTTACATTTTATAAGATGTTTTTATTTCTTGTTATTTATCTTTTTACATTAAAAAGTAAATTTATAACTTTTTTATTTTATTTTATTTTATTTTATTTTATTTTATTTTATTTTATTATTTTATTTTATTTTATTTTATTTTATTTTATTTTTTTTATTTTTTTTTTGGCAGTATAATTGCATGATGTATTCACACATGGCAGAATTGCTTTGTTCAAACTGAACTGTTGTGTGAACACTGAAGACCACTGAAGGCATGGGTCTCTGTCCACCTCAAAAAAAAAAGTTTAACTAAAATATCAATGCAAAAAAGATAATCAAAACAAAAACAGAGCATGCGCTCTAGTTGAAAATCTATGTGAAAACAGTGGATTCATTCACAATTTAGGTTTGTAAAATTGTATAAATGTAAAATGGCTTATATTTACTATAGAAGCATAAGAGAAATACAACCTTCATTCAGTAATTTTCCTTCAGCTTAGTCTCTAGACTTCAGAGGTTACCACAGTGGAATGAACCGCCAACTATTCCAGCATATGCTTTACACAGTGGATGCCCGTCCAGGTGCAGCCCTGCACTGGGAAAGAAATACAACCTAACAAACGCAAACAGTGCCAATATGTTGCAGTACAAGATTAAAGTCAAACAGAAAGACAAATTGAGTCAACAGTCTGTCATGTGTTTCAGAAGTGTCACATGGAGACTTGAATATATTAAGCTTACAGTACCTGTGAGTTTCAGTAATTAAAACATTGTTCCTCTCTTCTGTTTTGTATCCGTCTATTCGTTTCGACATCATTTTAGAGCTCGTTAAACAGGTTTGTAATGGTTTCCATCATTTATTTTTTTCTAAGCAGAAGTGGTTGATCACATGGGTAACGTCTCCCTCCGGTCCTTAAGCAGAGGTGACGGGTTCATGAAACTGTCCCTACGGCTCTAAACATTTACTTCATTGCAGGATACTACTTACTATATCTATACCTGTGAATGTTTTCTGTGATTTTTATTTATTTATTTATTTTTATTATATATATAGGGCGACGTGGTGGCACAGTGGGTAGCGATGTTGCCTCACAGCAAGAAGGTCGCTGGTTCGAGTCTTGGCTGGGTCGGTTTCATTTGATCAGATCAACGAGAATGCATCTTAATACCAGGTGTTAATAATGCTATTAAAAATCATTTTAAAAATAGCCTTTACCACTTTAAATAATCTTTTCTGGAATTATAAACTTAAAATGACAATAAAGGATCTGTATTTCTAAAAATGTGCAAATTTAAACATGTTTAATACATTCAGTAACAGCTAATTTAGTAGTTACTTTGAACAGAGCACATATGCATTGTCATTTAAACATGTATAAACGGTCATCTATAAAAGATTAATTGTTCCCAGACCATTTGAGCAAAGCAGAAAAGAAGTAATGTTTCTTGCAGATATTTCCCATGCTTTTCCAATAGATTTCATTAAAACGCTGAGCAGATTTCACTTATGCTGTCCCGTAGGGAAGGAAGAAACGAGACAGAGGTAAAATTAATACTCCTAATTGTGTTTCAGGATTGCTTCTATCAGATGAATTTAGTTAGATGAAAAAGTCCACATCATGGGGTGAAAGATATATGAAAAATATTAAAAGCGGTTCCAGTGACACGAGTTGACCCAAGTGCATATTAAGGGAATATTCCTATTCCAATGATACAGTATATAGTCTGGCTGCACATTATTAATTGATGCATAATTATTTTATTTTTTGTTGTTACATTTTCGTTTTTTTAGCCAGATCGTTTATGTCTACTTTTTTATTATTATGTTTACTTATTTTAGTACATCAAGACAATTGAAATGGAAATTTATAAATATTTTCTTGGGAATAACTGAAATATTATTGTATAAATGTAATATATTTTAATTTCAGTGCATTTATAATTTATTAGAAGTTAGGCCTTTCTTAAACCGTGAATTCTGCTAATGTTTATGTGTCAAAAACTGCAATTAATCATTTAATTGGTTTTTACTAATGTTTAAAAATAATTGAAAGCTTTATTTAAAAAATAAATAGGACCATGTGTTTTTATTTTTATTCATTCATTCATTTTCTTGTTGGCTTAGTCCCTTTATTAATCCGGGGTCGCCACAGCGGAATCAACCGCCCACTTATCCAGCATTTGTTTTACGCAGCAAATGCCCTTCCAGCTGCAACCCATCTCTGGGAAAGTGTTTTTATTTTATTTAATTAAAAGAAGAAAAAAAAACATGTTAGTTAATCTTTAGTCAATTCAATTCATCTTTATTTGTATAGCGCTTTTACAATGAAGATTGTGTCAAAGCAGCTTCATATGCATTATAAAAAAGTTAGTCTTTAGTCTTGATCTATTTTGCATTCACACTGGTGCCAAACAAACCTAAAGGTAAAGTAATGTGTAATGTAAAAGAATGTTATAATAAGTTTATAAACAACTCTGAGGACTAAAAATCTTCATGGAACATTTTAAGCACTTTAATTATTGCTTTTATTATGTGCCTAAATGTTACTTCTTTAAAAAATTTAACTGCACAGTTATCACTGTCATCTCAAAAACAATTTCGGTTGACTATCTGGTTATACATATTTATCCACAGCTCTGCTTACACAAAGAAACAGTTTTGGAAAAAGCTGAAAAATATATATTCAGTCATTTTCTTTTTGGCTTAGTCTCTTTATTAATCAGGGGTTGCCGCAGTGGAATGAGCCGCCAGCATATGTTTTACGCAGCGGATACCCTTCCAGCTGCAACCCATGGGAAACATTAATACACGTGGAGAACATGCAAACTCCACACAGAAACACCAACTGACCCAGCCGAGGCTCGAACCTGTGAACTTGCTGTGAGGCGATTGTGCTACCCACTGCGCCACCGTTGAACCCCTATCCTATTTTTTTATGCCAGCGGCCAGTTCCTTTGAGCAGAGGGCCCATTGACCACCTCTGTACACGCTGGTTTAGGAAAGGCTTTCCTCTCCACACTAGCCATCTCAGTCCCCAGTGAAAGTTTTTTCATCAGCAGGGGACATTATTAATGTGCAAAGACCCCGACTTATGCCAGAAAACATACATACAGTATGCTGATATTTCTTTTTAAAAATGTAAAATCCCAGCACGGTCACAGTTTTAGTTTGTTTATATTAATAAGTCTTCTTTAGTTTGTAAAATAGCAATTTCGTTATGGCAGAAAATATATTTTATTTAGCAAAAAAATGTGTATTTAAGAAAAAAATGGAAGGGCTCTTCACCTTTAAATTTGTTCCAAATAATTTTGTTAAACAATCGTGAATCACAAGATTTGTATCGTGAATCATATTGAATCATTAGTCAGGTGAATCGCTACAGTACATCCCTGCTAATTTCTAATAACTGATTTCTTTTATCATTGGCATAATGACAGTACGTAATATTTTTTAATATAAGATACTAGCATTGTGTTTAAAATTTAGTTTGAAGGCTTAGCTATAGTGTAATTAGACACGTCATTGTATAACAGTGGTTCGTTCTGTAGGCAATCGGAAAAAAAAATGCTTAAGGGGGCTAATAATATTGACCTTAAAATGTTTAAAAAAGAATTTTATTTTAGCCAAAATCATAAAACAATTAAAACTTTCTACAGAAGAAACAATATTATATAAAAATGGTGAAAATGTCCTTAATCTGTTAAATATCACTTGAGAAATATTTGAAAAAGAATAAATATTACATGAGGTCTAATAATTTTACCCTCGACTTTACGTGTGATAAAATATCTGTTCTAAAAGTTTGTTAAATGAGTTTTAATGTATACAATAATGTAAAATTAGAATTCAAATAGTGTATAAAGTTATAATATAAATGATAAAATCAAACATTTAAATGATATTGTTAAAATGGTAAAGACTACTGCATAATAGAAACTCATCTGAAATTAACTAAAGGAAATAATGTATTTATTTATGTTGTAATTACATAACTCAGTTTATAAGTCTCTTTTTGAAATTAATTTAATTTATTTATACATTTCCTTTATTTATTTATTTTTTTTATTTGACATTTTCAGTATAGATTTATATGAAATGTTCAAGTTTATATCACAATACTCGATTGAAAGGTCAGAAAAAGCCTCAACTTGCACCAGCCGGTTGCCCACCCCTAAACAGTAGTGGTTGATAGTAAAATAATAATAATAATAATAATTAAATCTTTTAAATGCCAGGTCAGGCCCATAGCCAGCCTGGTGAAAGGGGTGGTTCTTTTATTCGCCTCATTTTCTATTTAATTATGAGGTTTAAATATTGCAGTTTTGTGACATCTTAAGCACTATGTTTTTGTAACATGTTAGATGGTCATCGTAACCACACATTTTGACGTACAAAAAACATTTCCTAAACATTTAGAATAAAGAAATATGAATAAATACTACTTTTTTTTATTACAAACTCATGAAACTCATATTATATATCATATCATTAGAAAAACATAAGAATCTGTTAAAGGTTTAAATAAAAAGCTGTGGCCTATTTTCATTTTATTAGTCAAATAGCAAACTGGCCAGCACATTCAACTTTACTCAGTCAGAATTTGGGATGCTGAATTTGCCACCTCAGAACAGGAAGTCACACCAAAGCAACAGCCGACACAAGATTCCACTTGGCCTTTGAAGGATTATTTTCATAGGTATTTTTTTTACAATTTATGATGCCATATCAGTCAAAGTAGAACAAATGAGCTCATGTATGGGACAAATTCCAGAACTTTGTCAGTGAGGCGTGTGTCTTTCGACCCACCCGAACCCCCCCCTGGCTACAGGCCTGCAAATGTAAAGTCTCCTTTTGTCTATACCTGTGATCTGATTTATCTGATCACATATTTTATCTTTTTAGTCTTACCTCTACAGCACTTTTGCTAGCCTGCGACTGTTTTTAATGTGCTTTATAAATAAACTGAACTGATATTAATGCAAGCTGTGAACAAGCCCTAAAAAAATAAATGACTCTTTTAAAGAAAATGTTATTTTAAATAGTCTTTAGGGAGCCGAAATAAGTCAGTTCTCCGAATTTTGCTACAAAAAAAAAAACGACTTTGGAACTGTTATTTTGAAGAAGTTTTCTTGTGTTAGTTCCATTATAAACCCACATCTATACCTTAATCTTTAATTACGTTGTTATCGCTTCATTTTCAAAGCAATCGTCAGTTCAGATATAGAGGTTTTATGCGGATTACACCTGTGGAGGGGGGCATCTAATTAGATTTGTCTGCCCTGCCTGATAAAAGAGAGACAGAGACGCTGGCGTTTTGCTGATGGCCTTCACTGAGAGTGATATGTCTCCAGTATGGCGTTTTAAAGAGGGTTACGGGTAGAATCGCACCATGTAATGCTGTTATTAGGCTGTGATCAGGATGACGGATAACAGGAGCCCACAGCAGCAAGTGACCCGCGTTCCCCCGATGATTCTCTTAATCTTATGCCATGATGGCTATTAAAAAACTCCAATTTAGGCAGCTTGAGTGCCAGACGGGATACAGTAAGAATGGCTTTAATTGCGGTGAGTTATTGCGCTCGCTGTTGTAATCGGGGCACAGAACTTAAAGGGGGGGAATTTCGCACGTCTGACAAATTTATTTAATACCAATGCGAGTTTGGCTCCCTAATGATCTTCTGATTCCTCTTCTCCCCGGGTGTATAGACTCTTGGATTTCTAACCACTATTTAATTGCAACCATTTCCTTATTGTGCAGTGTGCATTTTCTCTTTCACTTCAAAAACATGCACAGAGGCTCCGGTTCATTCCACAGGCCCAGTTTAGCTTCAGCGTGATCGTGCTGCGGTAGGGAGCCGGTGATTTATGGACAATTAGATGGGTTTTTGTGGAGTCAACAGTGTGTGTTAGAAGAATGGAGGAAACGAGGGAAGAGGCTGGCTGGATGCTTAAATGCCTGACTCTGGATGTCTGTCAGTGCTGTTATTTAGTGCCTTTGCGTCCTTTGGGGATTCTGCATACAGTAATGCAACCCATCCAGAAATCTTACAGCGGTACGTTAAAAAACATCTTGCAAAATCAATCCATAAACTGAAGCTTTCTCAAATACAGTTGTGAAATGAGAGGATTTTTTTTTTCCTTCTAGTTTTGCACACATCTTTGAGCAATTTCTGCATACATCTTTGAGCAATTTCTGCAGTGTTGTGGCACTGTCATACTTTAACTAACTAACTAACTAACTAACTAAGGATACTCCAGCCTAGGTGAAGATGTGGACATTATTACCGGAGTTTTAGCCTCATGACGCCAACGTGCATTCTTTTTTTCTATTGTAATTGGCCAACATGACTGGGTTTACACCAAACTGAGAAGGTTTGGATTGTGTATACCTCATTGTTCGTCTTTGAATCTTTGGGAGTTCTTTCTCACTATCAAATTAGCAAAGTGGCGAAGTTCCATGAACTTAAAAGGAAAGTATGCAAGTCTGAAATTGGTCTTGATTGTGTACTTGATTGATTGAGACTTGATTGTGTACTTGGTATTGAGAAACAGCCCAGTCAGTTAGAGAATGTCGGCAGCGAATGTGCATCCACACTGATACGGAACACCAGTTTTAAAATAAAAACAGCCTCTTCAGTGATTTCAAGACTTGTCATTTTCAGTGGTCGAAAACTCGAAGAAGAGTGGACAGAAGGCATAACCGTCAGGCCTGTCACGATATCTGTTTTTTTGTTGTACGATATATTGTACCAAACGCATACATACTGTGGGTTAAATGTTTGCCCCCTTCCTAATTTCTTTTCTTTCTTTTTTTTACACTTGTGTCACACTTTGTTTCAGATCATTAAACAAAGATAGTCAAAGCTAGTCAAAGTAAACACATTTAAATGAAGTTTAAAGGGCACATACATGACCCCTTTTTTTTATATTTAATATAAGTCTTTTGTGTCAGCAAAATTTGTCTGTAAAGTTTCAGCTCAAAATAACCATCAGATTATTAATTATAGCTGCCTAAAGTTGTTCCATTATAGCTCTAAACAAATTTTTCCGTTTTTTTGCTCTGGCCCTTTAAGAATAGTCCTCCCCGCCCACCGTTCCCGTCAGCGTGCCTCAATCTCCGCCCTCGGCTGCGTCAGACACACAGACACAACAGGAACAGATGTAAAGAGCAGATCTCACTACGTTTGTGAGAAATACAACAGTAAGAACTTTACCAAAGACTGTTTAATGTGTTTGTTGAGGAGTTGCAACGATGAATCACGCACAATGCAGTTATAGAGTTCGTTCACGCACGCACGCACGCACACGCGCGCGCACACACACACAGAAACAGCGCGCGATTTTGCAAGCAAATGTGAAAGGATACGGGCTAATGTCCACTGCTGTATGGATTTATGTTATGTTAATGTACACAATAAACCTGATTTAATGTCAACAAACCGAGATTGAAGCGTCTTTTTTGCTGACACGCGGCTGTGGTGATGAAGTAAAGCTGAAGTAAATGGCTGTAGTTCATTACAAACATGCACTGTTTTAAACACGTGTTAAACTTGTGAAACTCACTCTTGATCACATCTGATGATGATTGATGACCTTCGCGAACTGAACAGACCTTTTATTCCCGGTTGTTTTGCGCACGTCCTGTCTTGTTGATATGATTATACACGTTACTACGGAGACATGTTAATACGCAGCTGTCAATCAATTCGGTGGGCGGGGGGACCGCACTCCTACGTCAAGTTGCGGTCGATCTCAAAACCGCTCCAATTGGTCCACCGTTTTTAAGCTCTTAAATTGAAAAAAAAGCACTGGGTGTGTTTATATCACCCCAAAATGACCGTCTATACACTATACCTACACATATGACTGTCCAAACAGCTTAAAAAGTAGATTTTTCATCAAAGGTGCCCTTTAATGTAGTTTAAATGAAGGTTATTATCATTAGGGGAAAATAAATTAGAAAAAAAAACATAGTTCGTGTGAAAATGTCTTCCCCTCCTGTCAAAACAAAACTTCACTCTGGATTAGTTCAATTTCACCACAGTTCACCACACAGTTCACCACACCCAGGCCTGATTACTTCCACACCTGTTTGTAATCAAGAAATCACTTGCCTGACAAAGTGAAGTAGACCAAAAGATCCTCAAACTAGACATAATTTCTATTCAGTTCATTAACAAAATGCTTTATGGGACATTGCATAATGTAGGCCATACCTGTCAACATTGGGATGTGAAAATAAGGGATCACCCTACAATACCCCCACCCCCCTCCCCCCCACCATAAAAAAAAATACGGTTAAAAAAAAATTCACTGATTAAATATGTCCTTCTGGAGCTGTTTCAAAGTAAATAAACAGTTAAAAGGTCAGTAATAATTTTTTCTAGTATTATTTACAAAAGAAAATTTAATAGTATACGTTAGCAAACAGTTTAGCTTATTAAAATTAGCTGTTATAAAAAATAGGATCAAGTTATCAAATATTATTCATCTTTTCCTCACTGTATAACTTACACATTATGAATAAAGAGCAGTGAATGAATCTCATTTATTTAGATTTTTTGTTTGATTACATTAAATAACAGAGGTGTCACTGTTATAAAGTTTTAGAAAAGTTTTATGCTCATTTAGGAAAAAAAAATATGTGTTTGAAAAAAAACCTCATCAAGATCGACATCTTTAGATGTTATTATTGTTAATTATGTGTATATGCCCAGTATCCACTTTCGCTATGTTTCTAATCGAGTGTACAGAATCCGTTTGGGAAACAGCGTCTGTTTATCACTACGGACGCGTCAGCTGACAGTCACACACCACTTTATGACTGTTTTGAGGATTGTATAGGAGGAGCGACGGCACATGTAATGAAAAGGAAAGGGAATCCTGCCGTTTTTATATTTATTTCAGAGTGTTTCATGCCTAAATAAAACGAAAGCACAGACAGATTCCAACAGATTTAAGAGCAAGGGCGGCCCCTGGTGGTTCGGCGGTATGGATTGCGTATAGGGAGGATCGGCTCTTTAATGTTTATTGACACCCGTCGGAGAACGACTGAAAATACTGGAGAAATACGGGAAAATACATTTACGGGATGATAGCGGGATAGAACTGTAAAATACGGGAGAATCCCGGGAAAAACGGGAGGGTTGACAGGTATGATGTAGGCCCTAGTCACAAACCACAGACTTTAAGACTAGCAAAGAAAAAAATCAGCTGTTGTATATTCTCACTTAAACCACTGTCTGCTACTTTTTTTAGTTGCTAATCGAGCAAAAAGTTTCTCATAACTGCTGGTTCTGCTATTTTCCACAGATATTTAAAATGAGTATATCTGTCTCTAAACTGAATTCTTGTCATTGCACGTGAAATGCACAAATAAAGCATTCATTACAAGTGTTCAATTAAAAGAAAAAATAAGAGTTGAGATCTTGAATTGCTTGCTGTATTTTAAAGTCATGCGAATAATGCAATACGCTAACCCACAGCTCGATGATAAAGTGTGTCATAGAACTGTCTGCATTTGTGTGTAAGGTCACAAAAACAGGCCTAACCAGTTCTGATGCTGCAATACACACGAGAGACTGAAACCAGTCTCAACCTGTTAAAGCATGTCAACATTTATACTCTATGTAGCTCTTTTCATTTCAAAATGTATTAAGCATTCACTACTTATAGGAAAATCTTTCTTTTTATTTTCTTCTTTTTTTTTGCATTATCTGTCTTTCAACACTTCCTGTACCGTTTGGGAAGTGGTAATGGGGCACAGATACTATGCCTACTCATGCATAATTTGCAGCAAGCTGTGGTCTAAATGTTGTGAGATCAAATAATAATAAGTGGTACTGAAATATAGTTTTCATTAGTGGCCACTTTTTATTAAATATTCTCACAGATGCTGAATCTCCAGAGGCCACTTTCATTAATTTTTCCCAACGTGTGGTGGTTTATATTAACATTTAATGTCATTTAAAGTTTAATGCGTTAGTGCGCACATTTTCAAAGCAAAGCAACCAACAAGGATCCTCATATACAGTAAATGTATTTCTTCAAATGAAACCATATAGTGTCTCTTTTTTTT